>JAZGTK010000349.1:8101-86010 GCA_036877625.1 Ambastaia sidthimunki
AGAGAGAGAGAGAGAGAGAGAGAGAGAGCGAGAGAGAGAGAGAGAGAGAGAGAGAGAGAGAGAGAGAGAGAGAGAGAGAGAGAGAGAGAGAGAGAGAGAGAGATCTAAAGATGTTTTGGAGTAAATGGTTAGTCTGCTTATGAGCATGTTTCAAAATGTAATATATTATATACCACCTTTTAAAAAGCACATACTTTTGTTATTAAAGTTGAACCCTTTAACAGTAAAAACTAATTTCCAAAAACCTCAAGATAGTTTTTCAACGTCATTGCAGTTCATTACATATATTTCAGACACTACACATTTACATTATAAGATATTATAAATAATATAACATATTAACTGCTACTTTAATAATAATATAACATAATAATTGCAATTTTAATAATAATAATATAACATATAATAATTGCCATTTTAAAAAATAATATAACAACATAATAATTGCTATATTGACAACGCTTATCAGAGTCACCATCTGCGTTAAAATAAGTGTTCGAGCGACGCATAACCTGAACACATGCTGTCTGACGATACAACAGCCGCACGCCGAGTTTCAACGCAAGTTTGCGGCATATTTTGGGTTAACCGGCATAAAACTTATTTGAACTTCAGATGTAAATGTTATATATCTGCCTACCGTAGAGATAAGTGGCGCTCGCTGTCCGTATGACCAATATCAGCTCAAATTGAATCTATGCGCAGGTCTT
The DNA here is from genome assembly GCA_036877625.1 of Ambastaia sidthimunki. NCBI lineage: Eukaryota > Metazoa > Chordata > Actinopteri > Cypriniformes > Botiidae > Ambastaia > Ambastaia sidthimunki. The sequence continues at coordinate 8,812 of JAZGTK010000349.1, forward strand.
GATCAGTTCAACATTTATTCCCTATTATTAGACCTTCAATTCTCCTTGGTCACATATTCTTCTTCCAGCGCAAAAGCTGCAGAATTGACAGTAACACCAAAATAACCTCTAGACTTGATACCGCATACCTATACAGAGAGTATTTGCTGATACAGTAGAAATAGAGCCGTGCTATAGAGCGCTGAATGCTCCCCACCTCACATCTCAACTGCAGCAACAGAGCGCCACAGGACTGGATTATCTGGATCTGGATTCATTTATAGTTCCAACTCTGATATCCAGGCCATTATTTGCGGTTAACCACTAGCTTGTTAGGCTACTTCCGCGTTGCTGAAAATTCCAGCATCACAGACTTATTCGATTATGCCATTCATATAAATCATCTTTATATATCATATATTATAATACATATCATCATATCATCTCATATCAACAAACCCTAAATAATCAAATCAATCAATCAAATAATTTATTTTTGCAATATAATTTGTTTAAAAAAGAAACAAACTAACAAACAAAATGTTCCATTTCTTGTCTATAGTTCTAGAGTTGCTTAATGAAAGAGACACTGAGGAGTTTGAAAAGACAGGCTTTACCAAACAAACCAGTTTAGCACTCTTTTCGCTCTCATTCTCTTATCACTTATCATCTTTGTCTAACAGCTCTCTGTGTTCCACTATTATTTTATATATACATTTACACTTACACATGTGGCAGATTTTGGGTCTTACAGAACATTCAGGTTATACATTTAGTCAGTATATGTGTTCCCTGGGAATCAAACCAATTAAACTTTTACGCTGCTAACGCAATGCTCTACCAACTGAGCTACAGGACATCATCAGAAACATCACTATTATGTTGTGGAATTCCTCCATTCTGAATCAGAACAAGAGTCCAGACCAATCCAACCATGCCTGGTTTTCCACTAAATCCCACTTGTAATATCTGTATATTTGTAATAACCATGTCACCTTGAAATGATCATTACACCCACTAGAGTCTAGACTTTATATTAAAATTACAATGGTCTTTCTTTTTCCTGTATATTTTAGTCATTTACTACTTATTACAGCAATATCTGATGAGTCAGTTTACAATGTAGTGCTCAGAGTATAGTTAAATCATCTTTCCTTTCTCACTTCCTCCCAGTCTAACGTAAACTCGCCCGCAGCTCTTTATTATATTCATCCTTATCTTTTTCCTGTTATGTCTGCTTATCTGCCCTCATGACCTTATCTGCTCTTATGAGCCAGCATCACACATATTTGTCTTCAGAACATTCTGGAGTCAAAATGTTGAGTATGTGTGTAGACAGCATTGACTGGGAATCAGGGCCAACTATTATCCATCTTTTTCTGTTCTCCAAATACACTCCGGATGTGATGTGTATTTTGTAAAGCAAACCTTAACACATACATCCATAAACACACACAAACAAGCAGAAACATGATACATGCAGTACCACTCCCAGAAAACACATTATGCTTTAGATACTGTCTTAGGAATTTAACAAACACATATAAAATATATTTTTTACCATAAAACCACAAATAAGGCATTCAAACAAAAATGTAACTTAAGATTGCTGAACCTATAGGCCTAGTTTGCAATTGAGTTAGAATTCAGGCTATAACCACATGGCAAATAAAAAATTTGCAAATTCAGTAATCAATAAGCCAAATAACAACAAATGAAACATGCGGTTTATCTGTTCTGAAACACGTTATAACGCATTTGCCATTCTGCCACTTTACTCCACTTTGTGAACGTTATCGAGAGCAATGAAGACATTCTTCACAGTCAGTCGTCATAATCTACTGATCATTCACGCCTTTACTAGTAACTATTGCATAAACAATATAAATTAACCCAAATGAATAAAGGCGCAATCTGAAATCTGATTTAAGATCTAGAACAATCCCTTATCAACAGAAAATGCTTTAATAATAGGGCACCAGTGTAAACAGCGATCAAAGAACAGTCGAGATTTAAAAAACTGTTCAAACATTTACTATGGTAACAAGTTTTAATAAAACAAAGAAAACTATCATAAATGTAAAAAAAGTTTTTTTTAAAAAGATGTAAGAACCTTACCAATATTTTCATTTGCGTTTGTCTCCATCTTTAATAAATAAAGATAACAGTTGTTGACTGTTGTAATTAACTTATTTTATTTAAAATAAGATATTAAAATATTAAAATTGTATTATTTGCTGGCCTAGACTAAAATTATTCTGACTCATCCAACTGAAACAAATTATCATAGAGCATCACCCCCAAAACAAAGTTACACAATTTGGGTGCGGTTATTTATTGTAGTACGAATCCAAGGACACAGCAACACACTAATGTTGTAGCAGTAGATCTTACATATTTTACTAAAATGAAAGCAGTTTACTTACAAAAAAATTTGCTGAGAAGCCCACGTCTAATTCTACAATTCGGTAACTATGCGGCTTGTATGGGTCCGTTGGGGTTCAGAGCCAGACTACAACAGTTTGAAGCTCTCGGTCAGTGATACAGAAACGCTGCGCTCAGGCGCTTTTTGCGGTCGCTGGGTAACGCACCATTGTCACTGAACACAATGCAGCCGGGGGCCCGATGGGCTAGAGGTGCGGATGCCGTCGTGGATTTTAAATTGCCTTGATATATATTAATCCTGGTCACTAAGATGTTCATTGAACACTTGATAGACCTCATCAGGTGTAAATGTTTTATAAAGCAAAAGCAAAGGATGAACAGGCACTCCGAATGTTGCATATCTGAATAGGATTTGCATATTGCACATTTGAATCATGCAAATCTCGCCAGTTTTTGAACATAGCAATCTGAACATGAAAGGATGTTTCCTACTGATCTTGTGAACAGTTCTGTAGGAAGTTCTGTAGGAAGTTCAAAACGTTCTTGGTTGAGCTTCAAGGCCAAATTCAGAACAACCGCAATGTTTTTCTCTGCTTGGAAGAGACAACATTTGAGGACGGTGAGTTGTAGGCTATCTCATTCTATCTTTAAGTGGTCTGACATCATAGAACGTCTTAGAAGTGAGAAACTGAGATACTGTTGTGTCAAGTGAAGGAAAAAAGGAAGGGGGTGGGGGCCCTAAGGTCAAAGTTCATGACCTGGCATTGACTTGTTTGGAGGTTTGTTTTTTGCTTTGACATGTATGGGAAAGAAAGGCACAGTAATGCACAATATGACCACATAATAAACAGCGTCATACATCATTATTACTCAACATGTCTTTAACAGTCAAAGGCTTTTGAAATTCTATACTAAATTTGTACTATATTTGTAATAACTTCAAAAACATTGGCTCTCACAGGTATAATCAACCTAACCACCACAGTAAATTTATACAATATCAATGACACACATCTCTTTTCAAATCATGTTTTTATTCCTAATATTAGATGTAGATACACAAGTCAACAAACAAGTCTTTTTCTTGTTTATATCAGTAATGAAAAATGCTCCACAGCACACTTGCCCCAGGTGGCGGGGTTTGGTATTACAGACGAAAAACTCAACAGCAGGAATAAGCTGCAGTTTTACACGAGGTGCAGTTGCAACAGTAGTAATTTTAATAATAGTAATATTTATAATGACTTTTATAATAATAATAACAATAACAGAGAATAGTAGTGATATTAACAACTCAGATTTAAAATCAGATGAATGGAATCAACATTCTTTAATAAACTGTATTTTTAATGGGTTTGGTGCGATTGTTTTTGAAGACGCATTAAAATGTTGCAAAAAATACTACTCCTGGATGAAGAAATAAACAATGTGCTTAAAAAAAGATTATATCTAATGTAGCACTCAGCACTCTGAGGTCACAGTGAACTTTCCCATTGGGTTCACTGTATGAATGTATTGCAAAATAATTTCATCTTTCATTCTGCCTATAATTTCTTTCACCAGTGCAGAAATTCACATAAATGGACTCAATTATCTAGATACTTCTAGAACATAACGACCAGCTATCCAAAGTGAAAAGAATGTGAAAAATAGGGCAAGATAAAGGTAGTCAAAATCTGGTATATTAAGTTATTGTGATATAGAATAAGAAAAAAATCAACAGCATAAATAGAGATATGAACTGTATCCTAATTGAACACTTAGCGCACAGTTTTAGGCTTAACTGTATTTAGGCTCAGGCTAAACAAATCAATTTAAAACTCATTAACAGAATTCTGCATGAACAGTACTGGTCTACAACTACATCATTCTACCTCAGTGGAGCTTTTATCCTTTAGTATAGAGAACAGACTGATCTAGAGAATTTTTTTTACTATGGCGATTCGTATAACAAGATGCTTTTCTGATTCCCTGAACTGAATCCAAATCACTTGACTAAACAAAGCAGAAAATAAGTTTGGGTGCCACTGCCTAATTATAGTATTATAATTATCTAATTATACACTACAAATAGGGTCACAGGTTGTTTCTGTGGGCTGGACCAGATTTAATAGGAAGTTAGCATCATTTTCCTTCACATAACTATCAACAGCAATAAAAAAGGTTCAGCTTTCTGTTTACTGTGTCTATGTGCCCGTCCCTTAATGCGTCTCCAAAGATGAATGACATGACTTAAGTGTAAATGGCTCTATACACCACACATCTCACAGGAAGGGGCTCCATTGTATGACGTCAAAGACCTCACACTAATAGTAACACACCAAGACAAGCTTTCTCACAATCACAAGGCTGAAAAATCTTTATCCTACAAAAATACTGATTTCATGCCACAGTGGGTACCACTTGTTACCAATACATAATGCTCTTTTATAACTGCAAAAGTATATTCGAAATCCTGTCTGGTACAGTAGTTTGCTATTGAACCTGCCTCTGTGCGCTTCTACGACACGGAGATATTTCTCTCCTGTTCCGTGAGTATAAAACCTGCAATTATATACTGTACGCTGTAAAAATGTCACATTCCTCCAAGGAAGATAATTTGTAACTTGTGGTGTACAAATAAAGGATTATCTCAATCATCATAACTGGGGGAACTGTTGATTTGGTCCACATTAAGAATACCAAAGTAATTTTGTTTTTATGCAATGTTTTACCACATTCACAACCAATATGCCTGGAAACAATCATTTCCTTCTATACACACACACACACACACACACACACATACACCTAAAAATACAGCATCAACCCTAAGAGCATCACTGACATTAATTCCAGCTTCAGCTGTCATAAAAGAGTTTAATCCCTGTAAAAATATTGAAAGTGTTGGGTTAAGGGGAGAAAAGCATGTGTGTTTGTATGTCTGCATAAATGGTTAAACTGATGCCTGAGAATCTATTCCAAGGAACCTTTAAAAGGAAACCTGGTCAACTATGTATTCAAGCAAACCAACGAGAAAAGAAAGAGTAAAGAACATATGCCACTCCTCACAATTTGTTAGATTAATGTTGGTTTGTGCGATCGATGATGGTGTGTTGCGTCTGTTTGCTTTCAAGCAAAAGTAAAACCAAAGTCCAACCACAGCATCACACCTCGAATGTCACACCTTTACCACAAACGCTTTTCTGGTTTAAGAAAAGAACAAGAGACAAAGAGGTTATAAGCTAAAGAATCAAGCCACACAATGAGGAAGCTCAATGTATCTCTCAATGGGAATTAAACAGAGAATAGATAGAAAACTGAGTTCAAAGATAAAAGAGACAGTAAAAGAATTATAAATAGTATGTTTTTTTCTTTAACTTGCAAGCTTCTCAAAAAAACAATGCTCTTAAAAAGCATTCAACACAATCATATCAAGAAAAATAAATGAAAGGAAAAATTGGGCCAGAATAGCCACAGATGATAAAAGATCAGCACAAACTCCAACCTTTGACCCATGGCCTTCTTTTTGCTTTGTCCTTTCTAAACACTCATACCAACTATACTTACAATTTCTTTAAATATTCCATTTTAAATTGACTCCAAAACGCAACAGCAAACAATAGTAATAATATCAATAACAATTAAAACTTTCATTATTAGTATAACCAAAAAGGTTTGTGGTCTTTTACAAAGAAAGTGAGAAGTTGAAATAAAGACAGAAAAAGGAAATAATCAGGGAAAAAAAGACAAAATAGCACTCTTGGTTTTTCAAACATTATAGTATGGAATAGCTGTCAAGCTCAAAATTATTTTGAGAAACAAGAACTTGGGAACTAGCCAAAAAGAAAGCTATGAACTGAAGCTTCTACTGCATTGGCTGTTGGTCTGGGAGCTGGTCTTGGTCAGGAACGTTACCCCCTCTTCTCCTGAGAAGCCCCATTAACAGAGCTCAACCTGGGAATTTACTACAGCACAGGCCAAATGTGGCATGACAGCTGGGAGGTGAGATTAAACAAGTCCATGTGTGACATCAGACCAATTAAAAAATGAGTGGGAGAAAAAAATGGTAAATGTGCTGCAATGTGACATGCAAGTTTTCTTCCCCTTTGCTAACATTTTGAGTGTCTTGAGTGTCGACAAACTTCCAGCTGTTGTTTTGCTAACTGTGGAGATCTGTGGCGTTTATTTCTTCTTGCCAAAGAAACTGAAGCGTTTCTCGCGGTCTTTCTCTTTGCCTTCTTTGTTGCGCATGGTCACGCCTCCTGCCTCGCCCGAGCTGGGAGAAATAGGTGGCATGGTCATCGCCCGACTGAGACCCCGGTTGCCGCCCGGTGAACGTTCGCCAGAGAACAGGGTTGATTGGATTGCTCGAATCCATAAACTCATCTCAGCCTGACAAACAGAAGGATTGTATCGCAATGAGAATGACAGCAACGTCTTTTTAGTTAACGTCATATAAAAGTATGATATAATACAGAAATATGAGATCTCAGTTTCCTGTCAAACTCACCTCATCTTTTGCTTGAAACAAGAATTCTTTTCCATCTCCAAGCCTGTAAATGTTAAAATACTGGTTACATGCTAAACATTATAAAGAATTGTGTTAATCTGTTAGAGTACTTGTAGTTTTTGAAATACAATTCCACCATCTCATTCTCACCTAAGTTTAAATACATGTTTCCTCTTTTTGTAGTCGTGGGCAACCTCACAAACAGCCTCACTGAGGCTGATGGGAACTTCTCCGTGGTAAGGGATTCCATTAGAGGCACTCTTGTTGTCCTTATAAAAGCCCAGACTGCCTTTACGTAATACACAATATACATTCTGCCACGATCTACAAACAGAGAGAGGAACACCATTTACAATTAATCTCTAGTCAAGTCACAGCCAATGTGTACTTCAAAACACTCCAATATAACAAACTGTCAGCAAAACCCAGTAGTTTTTATGTTCCCTGTCTCACCTGGTGGCTGCTTTTTTATTGTGCGATTCCATTTCCTGTTTCCTGCAGAGCATGCCCTCCATGGCCTCTGTGGCTGCCTCTGCTCCTCCTCGCCCTGGCAGTGTTGCTGAAGGGTCTTGCCGTGATGCTGAGTCCAGACCGCTGTCACGGCCCGCACCATTAACAGAGTCAGATTCTGATCCCTGATTGACCAAAACATGCTATGAGTTCAGAGATTTTACAATAACACGTATTTAAGATAAAAAAGAATTTATGTTACTATACTATATTACTGCGATTCATTTAAAGGCCTTTTTGTTCTGAGATTGTTGTTTTATTTTAAATTAATAGGCAAAATACAAAATATCCAATCCAAAAATTAAACAAATTTTTAAATTATCATAAACTTCACCCAGGGCAGTTCATTCATGTGTCTTTTTGTAAATTAATATTTATCTCAAAACTAAATATGTAAATAAAATAAGATTTAAACTCAACAAGCATAACAACATGTACATGCACACAAAGAAAAGCAAACAAAGCTGCAATCCGTAACATTAGCCTCTCTTATCTTATCATCATATATTATCTATCTGAAACATAAAATTACTTTTTTTACGGCGTAAGAATAATAATATTTCTACTGCCTTATTTCCCGCCACGGCAGTTTTGTTAATGTGCATTTGCTACTTTTGGCCGCTAAGTGGCAGTACAATCAAGTTGCAATACCGACCACCCAATTCACATACTGATACATTTTTACACTGAGCTACTAAGTGTTACACTTCACCTTTAATCTTAACTCACGAATTAAAATGTAAATGTAACAAACAGCAGCTGCTCCAAATTAATGGCGCAAACTGTCCACCTAATGAGAATGAACTGGTTTGAGTCTCACGCTTAAATAGCTTTTATTTACTGCCACACCATTTACAGCAGTGGCAAGCGTTCTGGTTGACTTCCAACTGTACAAGCACTCCACCATTCCAGCACCCACACGTGTGATTTATTAGCAAGATCTTCTTTCTGATTATACCTGTGACGTAATCACTAGCCAAACTGACACGAATGGCTCAAATTATAAATCATTATAAACTTACCGTTATTAAGGGGGGTAAGATAAGAGACTGTTTTGAACATGTACTTGCTCAATAATTGATTTGTGTTCATTTTTAAGAAAAAATGTTATGGATTTCAGCTTTAAATAAAAAACTAACAACATCCAAACAGCATGTTTCACCAGAGACAAACAAAGGGCAGTATGAGGAAGCTGTAAGAATGTACAGTAGGTGTAATAATGAAAAACACTGAAACAGAGACACTACCATAAAGACCTCACTCACATCTACCTCAAAGACCTCACTCAGTCATTTCATATCCTAAGCCAAGCAACTAAATACTACATTAGAAAAACAGTTGCTTAGAATGAACAGCTACTAGCCTTAGAATACAGTAAAATCCGATACAACTGATGGAAAGAGAAAACAAATGCAGTTTTTTATGTGAAGTTAGTAGGGAATTAGTTCAGCTGTTGTTATGCACCCAAACAATACATAAATATATGTATATAAAGACTATAAAGTTCCCTGGCTACAAAACAACCTTTTAACACACAAAAACAATGTTGCTTTAACATCAAAGTAGAAATTAGTTTTAAATGAGGAAACTGTATGTGACAAAGTGCATCTCAAACACTGATGCTGAAGCTCAGGCCTAAGCAACAAAAAAACATTAGTTACAGTAAAAATTACAGTAGCCAAACAGAAGTCAAACATACACGAAAAGCACAACAACAACCCACTGAAAGCAATAGGAAGCAGCAGAGCTGTGGTTTTGCCTTCTAGCTGTTGTGGTTTAGCTACAGTCATGCTGCTAGGCCATAAGCAGCTTAGGGCAGCGACGCTACACTACCGCTAAAGGCTGGCGCTATGGGTTAGTACTCACACGCTCCTGTGCCTTGTTGGGTTTAGACACAGGCTTAGAAACTGGGTTAGACTGAGGTTTAGTCTCAGGTTTAGGTTCAGGGTTCTTGAGTTCAGAAACCGATAGCGACTGCAGATAAAGATGTCAGAGAATAGATCAAGAATAGGTGTTAAAAAATGAGTGCATACGTGTTAGAATTAGTGTGTTTGTGGTGAAATACTGTTCTGACATTTAAAAGGACATACGATTAAAATATGATTACGGAAACATACTGATTTTTTTTCAATATTTTTTCTCCAACACTTAAAAGATTTGATTTACGAACTTAAATATGTATGAACATTTATATTAACCGAACGAATTGAGAGGAACATTGAGACAATGAAAACACAACAGGACACAACTGAGACTGGACTGTGATTTGTGTCTGAAGTTGTGTCTATATACCAACACACAAATGATAAACTTATGTTTAAGTGCAATACTGGATCAGTTATGAATACAGCATTTAATAATAGCAGAGTGTGGTCATATCTGACCTGTGATGTGTCCTGGTCGCTGTAGACACCATTGACAGATACTGACTGGTTCAATGTAGTCTGGTCCAGACTCGTCCTTTACAAGAATCATTTGAGCAAGATAAACAAACATGTATAAACATATAGTAAAAACACAAAATCAAAAGGTAAAATTAAACTAACAAAACTAATATTGTAATATAAACAATTTGTCTCTTTGCACTAGAAGTACCATGTGGCTCAAAATCAACCAATCAGAACATATTTAACTTTTATATAGCTATGTAAAGTGGGTTTGGACCAATGAGATTTCACAGTGGGTGGGGCTGCCCAGTGGGAAAATAATCCTTAGTCCTACCTAATTAGGATATGGTGTGTAGAATATAGTATAGATATAGTATGTAAAAAGAGCAATATACTGTATGTAATGTAATTAAAGACAGTATAGATTTGATTTTACCTTGCAGCTGAATCGTTTATTTCAGATGGTGCTACTTCCTCCACGGGGGGAGGTGTGGGTGGTCGCCGGGCCCTTTCTTCCTCCTCCCTTCTTCTTTGAATCTCCTTTTCCTCCAGCTAACAGGGAAAATAAAACAGGAAAATTAAGAGATCCTAATATGCTTTTGCACGTTACAAAGCCTTATTTTATCATTTGTGTGGGTACGTGTTTTACAAACCGTGGTGAGCTTCTCTAGCTGTGTGAAACGGTCTTCCCAGCCTGCTGCCAGTTTCTCAAAGGCTTCGTGGCGTTTGATAAGACTCTCAACCTCATCTACATTAGAGCCCAGTTCTGCTGCCCTGACCAACGGCTCCTGCCCAGCCAGCCAGGATTCAGCCATGGACGCATCCCTGCTGAACTGTAATACCTCCAGAACTAAAACACACAGAAACGGTACATATACGTTTGTCAAGAACGTGTCTTTGTGCAGACAGACAGTAAAAATCTACCAATTTAGTTGTTTGTAGTTTGAACAGCATCATTGAACAAGCCAAACTGCTGTCTTTGATATACACTTCTTTAGCATGCTAAGTAGGCATTGAAACAAGCTTACTCCCACATACTCACCGATCTGTAAATGATCCATTTTCTCCTGCCACTTCTGATTAATTTCAGTGCGTTTGGCCTGAAGCTGATCCAATTTCTCTTGAATCTAGAGATGACAAGACATCAAACATGAGATGCAGTATTGCCTCAGAATTTGGGCATGTGGGTCTCTTTGGCTACCATGCAGTGGTTATATGTATGGAGATTGCTGTTTATTTTTCATAGAGAATGCACATATGCACCTGCTCTGATGATATGTGTTACTATTTTCTGACCTCATCTGAAGCATAGTGGTTGTTGTTGATGAGGGTGCGTCCCATTTCGCTGCAGACAGTGAAGCTGTTTGCTCTGGTCTCTATCTCAGACTTAATGTCCTGATGGTTGGCAATAACCAGGCCAGCTGATGAGACGTCCCTACAACACGCAGCAGATGACAACTTTATCAACACAACATCTTACCAGTTGCTTACATACTTGTAAATAATTGTCAATTGTATAAATGTGAGGCAATTGTGTATATATACACTGTATAATACAAATATATGTCTGTAATGCAGCCAGTCTGCAGATGTTTTTGTGTGTTACTCTATAAGTTTGCCGAGGTGCGCACATACCTCGGACTGTCATGTGATTGGATCTGTAAGTTGATTCCCTCCATCCACAGCATGAGGTCTCTAACCATGTTGAAGAATCTAAACTTCTCCACTGTGTCCAATAGGAGCAGCCGTCTGGCCTGAGTGGCAGACTGAAGTCCCTCCCACGCCTCAGTGACCGCACACTCGTGGCGATGGATATCGTCGGCCTTCTCTCCAGCGTACGCTTTCTGCAGACGCGCTGCGTCGTCCTGCACCTGTGTGACCTGAAGCGATAAAGTTAAAATAAGAATGTCAAAGGAAGAAGAAAGGCGAATGAGAAAGCCACACAATTTTTGCTACCTCTCACCTGCCCACTGAGTGCCTGCACATCATGCTCATAGGCCGTATGCTGTCTCAGCAGGTGCTGTACAGTGTTCAGGTCCCGTCCAAGTTCGGCTCCTGCTAGCGTCTCTCTCTTTTCCCGGATGAGCCCCAGAGCCTCCCGGGCATCCTGATGGAAGCGGTGCAGCTCGTAGGAGGCGGCCAGCATCTGTGTGCGTGTGTCAATGAGCTCCAGCAGGTCGGCCCAGGCCTCATTGAGGCCATCCTTCCACTCGGCCACGCTGGCATTCTCCGGATGACCCGACTCGATAAGTTCATCTGCCTGAGCATTTACCGCATCCACACGTTCCTGACCAATTGTGCTTGTGTCTCGTGCAAACTCCCGGAACTTATCACGCAACATCTAGTATTGTCGAGAATAGACAGAGTTATAGTTATGAAACTGTTCCAATGCTAAATTCTGTTATAAAACTGTTCCAGTGCTAATTACAAATTCTTGAGCTTCAACACACCTAAAACCACATATTCTTTTTTAACGTGCCAGTCAGATAAAGTGCTGACAAAATCAAACAGCCCAAAAGTTTTATTCTAAACTTAATGCACATGTTGTGCTCAACATGTGCATTTTTGCTCCAATGTTATGCCAGAATTTTGTGTCTGAAAGCATAGTCCTGCAGTGTGGCTTCTCCTATGACGAAGTTTAATCAAGAACCAATAGGAGAACCAACGCTAGACAATTAACGCTAAAACAATTAACGCTAGAGATTTTCTTTGCTAGCCACCATTTCAATTCTGTGTGTGAATCTGTGACCAGGTTTGTACAGATTGTAAAAGACTATTTAAAATCAAACAAAGTGTGCCTAGCTTAGATAAAGTCAGGAATAAATGAGTGAAGATTTCATACCGTCACATGTTCATAGTCTTGTCCAAGTTCATGAGATCCGGCAACCACCTCTCTCTCTGCAATCCACTGCTCTAAATCATCCACCTCTCGCTTCAGCTGCGTCAGTCTCAGTCTCTCCTGCAGCTTGCCTCTCCTCTCCTCTGCCAGATCCTTCAATCCTGCATACAGTTTATCCACCTGGGCCTGCCTCAGAGTGATTCTCTCACTACAACAGAAAAAATGGAATAAATCAATACATAATTTCTCTTTCAGCATTTTCTGGCAAGTGTTCTGCATTTGAAGTCTGCATCTGCATTTGAAGACCCCAGCATGCCCCTCACCTCTCTGGGTGTTCGCTGTTAACCATGAGTCTGCTGCTGTTGGCCAGCTGGTGGATGGTCTGGGCGTAGTCTTCTAGAGCCTGCTCCAGAATCTGGTGCTTCTTCACCATCACCAAAGCACTCTGTTCATCCTACAATAACCGTTATATAAGCTTTAGACACCTTATGCATTCGACATGCACCTTAATGCATTATAGACGCAAGCACAATTCTTTATGCTCTAACAATGGCACAGTTAATCCTCAGTATCATCTTAACACATCTACACTACAAGTCAAAAGTTTTGACCCACCTACTTATTTTATTACTGTTTTAGAATAATGATGAAGTCACCAAAACCATGAAATAACAATTTAAATATGGAGATAAAGCAGCCAAACATGTTCTTGCATGTTAAACATTATTTAAAGAGTTCCTTGTATGCTGCCCAATCAATAACTGCTTATCCTTTTCTATGCCTAACTTTTAAAATTAAGGAATTTTGTAGTTTTTGTAAAGAAACAGTTTTTTAAGATCATAAGAAACAAGATTTTTAACTGGTTGTATAAATGTTCCTTAGGCTTAATTAATCCCCTAAAAGTCTGAATTTGCCATGCATAACTTCACTAACCTTTGCCTTTTCCTCTGACATCATATGAAGCTCTTGCTCTCCCATCCAGGCTTCGGCCTCCGCAGCATCTGCATAAAACTGCTGAGCTCGGTTGGCCTCTGCTAGCCTCGCGGTTCTTTTCTCAGTCTCAGAAATCAGAAGGTCCCATAATTCCCTCAGTTCCGCCAGACGACCATCAAGAGCAGCACTCCTCTCCCTGTCCATATCTGACTCTTCAGGGGACATGTTCTTACCGTGAGCCTGGATGTCATTGATACGTGGCTGATGGCCCTGAATCTCCTTCTGCAGTGTCTGGGAAATGATGAAAAAGCTGTCAGTCATCTAAAAGATTTTGCTAAAATAAAGGACAGTAGATTAAGTGTTTTTAAATCCAAAACAACTGATTGAATGATCAATTACTTGGTTCTTTTTGATGAGCAGCTGGACGCTGGGCAGATCTTTGCCATGGTCTGTAGATGTGGCAAGGGGCATCCTCTCCTTCACCCATAACTTTAGACAAAAAAATTACCCTTATTTATACTAACCAAACAAATATTGTAAGAGTGCATATTTATATGTTCTTGTTGATGACTCACTATCTCATCCTCAAGGTCTCTGTTAAACTGATGAGCCTCTTTTGAAGCAAGAAGACGCTGCCGCCGCTGTTTTAGAGGGTCTTGCAGCTGAGAAAAGCTGTCTGTCACTCTCCGCTGCTGCCCATCCACCTCCATTATCCCAGAATCCTCTTGGGCCAAAGCCAGCGCCTGTGACTGTAGAGACTGGACTTCTTTCTCACGCACCTCCATCTGATGTTCCAGCATCTATGACACACAGGGGCCACATAGATGGTCATTACTTTTAAAATATTTATTTAAACTGAATATAAAGCAATGGCCCTCTGAGAGTAGAGTTATCTGTGAACTTCTTGGGCAGTGATCGATCTACTAAATTATGGATTTACTTGGTGTTTCTTGAGTAGAATGTTGACGCTGGTGAGGTCTTTCCCAAATTCATCACTCTGGAGTTGAGAAGAGATGTTCTGAAGCCAGGAGTCCAGCGCCGAGCAGCTCTGCGTGAAAAGCTCTGCTCGGTTCGCGTCAAACAGACATTGAGCTTTAGCTTGAGTTGTGCTCTCTAGTTCCTCCCACTGCTTCTGCAGACCACTCAGAGACTCTGACACTGTCTGCTCCAACTCTGGCTTCTCCTTCACTAATGTCTGACCCTCCTATAAGAGCAAGAAGTCAGTTACAAAAGAATATTACAAAGTATGATGGTATTAACATAGTGTTTAGGACATAGTACCACCATAATGTTTTGGACATGAACCATAAACATGTAGTATACCAAGGAGCTCTTGTAGGTGAGTATCATGGTACATATCTCATTACCATTGTGTGCATCAAAGTAATATGGAATACCAAGGGGTTACATTATGTATAGTGTTTAATTATGAAGCATTGATGATAATTGGCTCTTGATGATAAATGTGTGTGTAAACATTATTAATTTGTGTGTATATGTGTGTAAACCTTGTCAATCTGTTTGTGTATGTGTGTAAACCTTGTCAATCTTGTCCAGCCAGTCTTTATTGGATGCCAGCTCAGCCATGAAGGCCTGGTGCTTCTGCCACTTGCTGTGAAGGTTTCTGGCCTCATCATAGGACATGTCCTGAGCCGTCAACATCTTCTCATTTATCCAAAGATTCAGCTACAGAGATGAGGGTGGAGAGAACAACTACATTTACCACACAGTGGTCTGGGTGTGGCATTACTAAATGTGTGCTATGATGTAGCTTCAATGGTGTAGCTTTTATGAGAGATGCATTGTCCAAAATTGACACTCTGCAAACATCATAAACAAGTGGAAACTGGTTTGACAGAGTAGAGTTAGTCAATTTGGCCTTTAACTTTTCTAAGAATTTAAAAAATGATGCATAGTTGAAATCAAAGTATTGATTTTTTTCTCTCAACATAAGCAAACACAAATCAGAAATGTAAATGCTTCACTGAAAATAATCTTTGTGACTGTTGGTCAAAAATTCTGCAAGTCTATCTAGGGAGCCAAATTAACTCCACAGCTTCAAACATTTCATGGGGAGCAAGTCACCAAAATGACACTATGACAATATGATTTCTTTTTTTGGTAGGTAACATGTCACAGAGAGATTCTGTTAATAGCGATATGACTCCAGCTGTGTGCCACAAAAATCTCTTGTAGTCTTTATGATAGATATACATGTATGTAGTCTTGTATGTATGTATGTATGTAGCTGTATGTATATTTGCTATGTAACATTCTTACTTCTTGTCCATCCTGTAGGAAGTGCTGCAGCTCTCTGTTATCCTTTAGTTTACCCAGCAGCTCATTGGCAGCTTGCTTGTTTTTCTGGTGCCTGAAAGAGACAACATTTGAATGGGTTGCTGGAGACTGTGCCTGTATTTATGCACAGGATATTGTTAGGATCAAATAACACTAATGGCTACTTTATATACTTCATAATTACCTCTCCTGAATGGAGTCAGTCTTCTCTTGGATCTTGTCTGAGTAAGTGTTGCCGTCAGATATGAGTCTCTGTCCAGACTCGACCACATTGTTGATCTTCTCCTCATTGGCTTCCATGGTGGTGAGGAAGTCCTCATGCTTCTTGATGGCCTCTATTGCCCCTTGAAGGCTAGAAGGCATCTCTGTGTGTGACAGGACATACTCCTGCAGGCAATAAGATCCATCATTAGGACTTCATTCACCAATTATTTTGCATTAAGTCGACTAATTGTTTGATACCAGGCCATATTGAGATCATCAGCATTGGCCACTTAGTTTGTTTGCTTGCCAGAGCTACAACAGATTGAGCAGTACAATACAAACTGCATCATATGCACACCTGGCTGTTGAGGAAGCCCTCTGCCTGCTTTGCATCCCGCAGAAAGGTTTGAAAATCGAAGGCCTGTGCAAGAACACAATGGCGGCTCTCCCACATTCTCCTCAGCTCATGCCAGCCTGTGTCCAACGCCTGCAGCCGCTGGGCCAGGAACATGTGCTGAGCATCTGTCTGACCCTGAGTCACCTAAACACACAGAATCAAACCTCATTTAAATTCTCCTCACAACAACTTCTTGCAGGTACAGTATATAATCTGAGAAATAGAGCAAATTTTGTTAATATAAACCAAAAAACATGTAATGCAAAATGTATAATAACCAACCTCGGCTCCAGTAGCTCTCATCTTCTCATAGTCTTCCTTGTAATTATCTACTTCATTCTTTATGGCCTCGTGTTGCCCCAGTAAACGCTCTGCTTCCGCCAGAGAGGTGGGTGTGTCTTCAGATGCTACGGTGGTCTGTGTACGAGACAGCCAGGCCTGGAAGTCATCAAGGTCTCTAAGGAAGCCCTGAAGCTTGGAAGCCTCGCCCAACGACTCCTCTCGCCGTTTCATGGTTGCTCGAAGCTCCTCCCATACCTCCTGGATTTCAGCTAGACGACCCATAATCTCCTCTGCCTGCTCTGGGTGCTCGGACGCCAACTTCTCTGCCTCAGAACGCAGATTATCCAGCTTCCCCTGTGGAAGAAAGTAAAAGATTGAGTAAAAGAAAAAGTAGCTGTACTTTGAGGCAAGTTGAGGTACTATGGGGGGTTCAAGAGTCTTTAAAAGAACCGACTTAACAATTATTAATTAAGGGAATCAGACCACATTTATCACAGTCTGCAAAATGAAATGATATAAATCTGTGTTGTTTAGGGTTTTTGTGGTGCGTGGCCCTTTAAACTTTACTCAGAAAGCTCATGGGATAAATATGGTTCCCTTTCTCTTACTCGATCAATGTTTTGTTGGTGTAGTGACACTAGGGGTTTGAATTTGGGAGACCAATCACAAATAAAATGCCAATGATAGTTGGAGAGTAGAATTTGCATGCCAATCCCCAGTCCGGGGATAATTGGGTATAAAAGGGAGATGGTGTACAGCACTCATTTGGATTTGTTCTTCAGAATAGATCCATGGATGCTTCATTCATCTGCTTTCTGTTCTCTTTGCTCTGTAGCTGTTGGATTTCACAGTAGGGATCAATGACCTCACTACATCGACACAGATAAGAGATCAGCACAGAAAGTTGTCCTGGGCTCTTCAGCTGTTATAAGAGACAATTTCTCCTTTGCTAAAAGTTTACACTTTGGTTAGCATTTCACAATGCCTTTCTGTGGTCTTCTGGTGAGGTTTGTGACACAATTGTACTCGTGAACCCTCCATGCCATCCATGTGAAAACAATTTTACAGATATCCAATAATTCTAAAAGCTATACAGACTGATATATTTTTATTATACAAAATCTTGTGTATGTTGTTACCTGTATAGCTTCCAGATCCCTCTCCATACCAGTGAGCTTGCGCTGCAGGGCCATGACTCCAGCCAGGTCATTTCCAAGACTCTGTGTGGACTCTATGACCTTGGTCTTCTCTTTCATCCAGCTCTTGATTTCGTTACACTCTAGATGATAGTTCTGGATATTCAGTGCTGAATCTAGGGCTTGTTTACGCTTGTTGGACAAACTCTGGAAATCAGACCACCTGCAGGAAGGCAGAGAAGTGTGTTTGCAGTGTATTCATGATTGTACATGCATGAATTTGATTATGCCTTCATTGTGCATTTCATCTGACTTTATTTTGTCATCACCTTTTTGTGCGTATTTGTGTTGTGTCATTAATCTCTTCTTTGTTGTGGTCAGACTGTGTGCGAGCATGTGCGATGGTTCTGGGTGTGAATAATTTGCTCTTTGTGTTGGTGAGTGTGTGACTATACCTGTTATTCAGTTGGTCCTGTGTTTGGTTAATCTGCTCTTTGTTGCGGTTGTCTGATCCAAGCAGTTGTTGGGCCACTTGATTGACATCAGAAATGCGAGAGCCCAGCGCATTCATCTCTGGCTCTAGAGTTTCAAACCTTCAGATGAACAAAACAACATTACTACAAACCCTCTAAAACAAAAACATAACGTATTACACTGACTGTGAAACAAATATAAGCAAAAACAATAACAGAAATCAAACGTTTAACTGAAAATGTTTAACAAACAAACAGTTCTCAGTCTGTTCTGTTATTACCTCTGTTGAACCACTTCCAGGTCCTCTAGTTTAGAAGGAATTTCCATGTTGTGCAGCCACTGTTCTTTCTCTCCAACCCACAGCTGGCAGGCGCTTGCTTCACTAAACATGCGGTACAACGCGAGCGCTCCGTCTAAGGCCTGTCGCCATGACGATGACAACGCCTCCAACTCTTCATAGCGCTGCTCTATTGCTGGGAGGCGGCCCTCCACCTGTCAATAAATAAGTGAGGATAAATGCATATTTTAGGTAATATATATGTATTCAGGGGTGTTTAGACCAGGGTGCAACAGTAGGGATAACAGAGAGGACAGAGACAGTGTAAAGGGGGTTTTGGAATGGTTTATAAAATGTTCCATTGTTTTACTGGATCACTAGTGTGATGTATTAAAAAATTGCTGTCGTTGGAATTACTTTATATTGAAATTATATTGGAAGCATAAGTTAAAATGGGCTGAAATTCATAAATAAACGTTCTACAGAATTATTTTTACCAAAAGTGTCATGGATTTTGTATGAATTGTCAGTTATTATTGACAATGCATAGTTTTGGTGTAAATGCAGGTTTTTGTTTATGAAAAATACAAATACATTGTTCTGACGTTCATAAAAACAAAGTGTTGCCAGGGGGAAACTAAAACATAAAAATATTTTTAAAATATTATTTTTTTTTTTTTATTGTTGAGCCCTGCAGACTATATTTGAATAAAACGGTATGAATTTGAATTAAATGTTTTTCTGATATGTATCTGTGTTCACCTGTGGGGACTGTGCGTAAGTTGCGGGCAGTGTTGAAGCCTGTTCGTGTAGTGAGTCTATGAGTGATCTGTGGCTCTGAATCTCCTCCTCCACCTCTCTCTGCTTTCTGGCCAGAGTCTGTGTAGAAAATTCGTCATGACCGACCTCTTGACTAGACACCTGCAAACAGAACAAACAAACAGTCTGACCACAAAACTCAGCAACACAGGTAAAACAAAAGAGCTGGATTATGATTAAGATGTCAGTCTGTTTCTTGACCTCTGCATCTTAAGAGCAAAGGCAACAACAGAGCACAGCATAAGGCATTATAACAGAATAGCTGATTTTACAGTATAGCAGTACAGAACAATTAATTAAACAGAGGATGGTACAGAGTATAAAGTAAATAACGGAGTTAAGCAGATATGAGCAGAATAACAAAAAAAAGGTGGGTACAGTATAAGCCAGTCATACATGCAATTTGAGTATAAGCGAGACCCAGAATATATATATATATATTTGCTAGAAAGACATTTTTAGAACATCCCTCTCACTTGGATGTTAATCAACCTACATCTTGCAAAACAGAAAACAATGCAAAATAAAACTGAACCTGTCTTAGTGTTTCCAATATCCAGGCCTCCATGTCATTGGCATCCGTCTGGAACTGATGGAAGGCTACAGACTCCTGCAGCCCCTGCTCACGCAACTGAGACGTCTGTAAAGACAGACACGTAAAACGTGGAGTAAGACTAATGTAAGCACACGTTCCAGTTTAGTTGAGTCTGATGCTTCCTCTGGTTCTCTACCTCTTCCAGGTGTGCCCACTGCGCTCTCACGTCCTTGATCCTTTCGGTCACCTCAGGTGCTCCCACATGCCCTTCCCTCACCAGGGCCTCTCCTCCAGCAATGCTGTTCCCCAGAGGGCCATACCGGGCTGCCATCTCATCCCGGAATGCTTCGTGTTTGGACAGGAGGTGAACAGCGGAGCTCAGGTCCTTTCCGTAATCTCCACCGGACAGGATCTGCTCCTGCTCTCGAATCCAGGAGGACTCCTCTCCCAGCTCCCAAAGGAACTGCCACAGCCTCCGTGAGTCATCCAGCCGAGCTCTTCGTTCTGCAGCCAGCTGGCCCAATTCTCCATACGCTTGGCCCAGAAGATCCACCTTCTCTTCAACCATTGCAGGGTCACACGGTTTATAACCTAGACAGAAAGAGAGAGACATTTACAAAACATTTAAATTACATTCAAGTTCCATTTATTATAGGTTTTGCTGTGATTAATTAATTTAACCAACTACAAAAGTAGTTGACTGATCATGAACTATAAAGGTTATAAGAGCATTTAAATGCAATATCCTATTTAATCTTTCAAAATCACAAAAAACATTTCACAAAAATTTAGGTATCAGTATTGATAACATTCTTGTAAAAGATAAAAAAGGGGCATCATCCATCCCTAATGTTTATGTAAATATGGGCATGGCCTCACTCTGTTCACTTGATGTGAACCTCTGGGCTGCAGCCTGCACAGCTTTGACTCTCTCAGCCTGAGCGGATATATCAGCCTCCACAAGTGTGTGTTTCTGCAGAAGGTCCTCCACATCATGAAGGTGTTTCCCACTGTCCTGAGACTGCAGACGGCCCTAAAAACATACACAGGCACTATTGAAGGCAAAATACCCAAAATACAAAGTGATCTAGGAGACATTTCAAATGCCACTCACGTTAGTATGCACCTCAAAATCAATTGTTGGTCAGTCTGAGTGAGTTTGTACCTTCATGTCTTCCATCCAGTCCATGATGTATCTCATTTCCTGCAGGAGACGCTGCAGGTCTCTGTGCGCCAACAGCCTCTCCCGTCGCGCCGCAAGTAGTTCCTTCAGGTACTCCCACAGCCTGAGCACATTATCCCTCCGCGCTAGAATGCGCCGCACTTCGTGATACGCCTCTGCCTCCAGTTCTCGAGCGACAGCTTCTACGGCAGCCACACGCTCACCATATGCCTGGATGTCTGTCTCGATGGCCTCGTGTTTACGAGTGGCTGCCTCCACGGCACTAAGTTCAACACCAAAATTGTCCTAAAGATTGCAAAAAGAAGCCATTTTATGCATTTCACATCAAACCATTTAATATAATTTCAACTCTTTTATATTCCTCTCTCTCTTCCTCACCTGCGACACTAGCCGCTGGTTTTCACTGAGCCAGGTTTCTCTCATGGCTGCTTTGCGGTCAAACCGTGCAGCCAACATCTCAAGTTTCTCCTGACGGATCAGCTCGTTCCTCAGTGCCAACTCCCGTTCATGCTCTGCCTTCTCCAACCTCTCCCACGCCTTCTCAGCCAATCAGAAAACACAACCAAGCCATTAGCATCACCAGCTGCGGTCAGTGCGGTTTCACATCTAGAGGAGTGTTTGATGTGTACATACCTTGTTGATGTCTGAGATGAGTTTCCCCTCTCTTGGCATGTAGACTTTTTGATTGTTTGCTCTCATTTTACTTTGAATGGTGAAGAGCAAAACCTCCAAATTTCCCTTTTCAGTGAATCTGTCAAACACATAAATTAAGTAAAAATCCTCTTCATCAACTGTTTGAAGTGCAGATATATGAATTTGAACGAGAATCAGCAGTCAGCACTGTTTGCGACCCATTTATTCTATTGATGTGATGTATTTCAGGACTTTGTAATAAGTGTCTGTTACATACCAGAATGGAGTTAACTAAACAAACAATGAACTAAAGCTAAACTAAAACAATGACTAATTATCTATTTGGCTAATGGTTAACATTATCCAATAACTTGTGTGACCTAAGTGAAGAAGCAGAAAAGTTGTTTTGGGGGATGTGCAAGCTATGATTAAACATTTTGATTAAAGGAAACCATTTTCTGTTTTGGAATAACATGCATGGTGTGTGTGGACACATTCTTACTTAGGTGGTTTCTCCACAGTGCGGTAGGTATTGAAGGCCTGTAGCTGGTTCTGAACTCCGCTAAGAGAGTTGGCGAGCTGTCTGTCATTAAGGGTGACGATGGTCTGTTCAATCCACTGCAGAAGCTCTGAGGCCAGAGTTTCGTATTTCTCTATCAGCTGATCTGCCTCGATAGCATAATCCAGCACCTACAGAGAGTCAAACATGGGTCCAGTCACATAAAAGACCAATGGCCCACAATTACAATTACTGTACATGGTTTTGTAAACATAATAACATAATTCACTTTAAAATTATTTAAAGGGGTTATTTTGTTATTGTATTGTATCACACACCTTTCCGATTCTCTTGCCCTCTACGGCAAGTGCCTTCATCTTGCTGAAGTAGTGATAGTATGTGGCCACATATGTGATGATGGACTTCTCATCTGGCTGATCAACATTCACATCTAGAGAAAGCAAAAGATTTTAGATTAGAGTTTACATGGTTATTACGCAAGTTATTATCTGATTTTACGTCTGCATCTCACCTTCTGGATCCAGTAGTTTGGTGAGGCCCAGCTCCTTCTCAGCCACATTAAAGGCATTTTGCAGGTTATAGTGGGCATTAGAGCGTTTAAGATTATCAAAGTCAATCAGGTCTGACCTGAGACGAGAATGAGAGAGAAAAGAAATTATTAGTAAAACTTATGGGTGCATTTCAAGATTCTGTCATAACATTACAAAACACTGCAGTGCACTTTTTCTGCCCATAGAGGGAGTCACTTAAACACTGCATTAGATAAGAGATTTTACTGCTTATTTAGGTCAACCTAATTCAACTATTCCTTTTTCTGTTCCTCCGCATAAAAAAACTTGCAGAAAGAACAAAGCTGCAGAAAGACAGCTGAGAGGATAAGAACAAAAACAAGAGGCTGGTGGGTCTGATGAAGATGTGGGGCCCAACTAATAAATTATGCAATAATTTCATCACATGGGAATAAAAATAAAACTCCAGAAGTGAAACATCTTAGCTGTTCCAGATCATGCAAATGCCTCACAACTCACTGGCCTGTGCCTCATCCTACAGCAAAAGAATGATCAGAAACATACCGCTAAAGAAAAACAAGGACAATTCCTGAGCGTCCAGGTAAGTCACCTGGTCTGAACCTAATTGAGCATGATTTTAAAATATGAAGTAAAAAGTGGACATGCATCCAAAACAAGGAGCTGAAGATGACTGCAGTACAGGCCTGACAGAACATCCTCAGCATCTGGTGATGTTTAATGATTCACTGACTTTAAGCAGTTACTGCATGCAGAAGAACATGCAACAAAGTACTAAACATGACTACTTTAATTTGCATATTATTGCTGTTTACCAAACAATATGGTGCTCGGGAACAGGGACACCATATATAAAATTTGCGTAAATTCTGCATGTTGAAATCAACATACCTTTTAATAGAACTTACAGAGAGAATTTACAATTTAACCAGTTGTGAAATTTTTAAATTGTTACATATCTAAAACTTTGGAACAAAAAGAACAATTAGGAAAAAATTCCAGAATGTAGCAAACTTTATAAAGGACACTGTATATAATGTTGTTGTTACTTTAGATGTCAATATATTGTTTGTTTGATGACAGTTCATAGATTCCTTACAACATAACACATCTATGAAAACAGGATTCTGACACCACTATTCTGTCTTTTTTTTGATGATCAATGAAAACATGCAGACGAATGCCTTTGGCCTTTGCGTCATGTCTCGTGTCAAGTTTTTAAGATTCCATGTCAAGTTAATGGCAAGTTTAAACTGTGTTCCGCTGCAGGTGTTTTTGAACTATGAACGCAGCCTGCGTGAGCAACTTCAGTATGTTTACATTACGGTACGGCTGCATTTTTTCACGTACAGATGACAATAGTCATAACGATCCCTGCTATCATGGATCTGTGAAAACAACTAAAAATGCTGTATTTTTCATGCCAGGCCAGTAATTGGTGATGTCACTAGACAGACTAAACATGTGACACACACAAATTTGCTGTTCTGTAGTTTAAATATAGATGAAAAAATTTTTTTAAACTTGCACTTTGAGGCTGTACAGGTCTTTCTATGTGTGGCAACATGCTAAAGAATGAAGGACTGTAAATGTGAATGTGGAAAGCTCAGGATTCAACTGTACATGCAACTATGTGGAAATCACAGTTATTCTAAAGCTTGTCATCAGGACAAAGACCCATACCGCTGTACTTGTGTATTTGTGCTCTGATCAATACCTGTGTTTGTGCACAATGGCGTTGAACGCTAGACCATCTCTCCAACTGGTGGTGAAGTTGTGGACATTGACATTTGGGTACCTGCAGGAAGAGCAAGATTCATTAGTACAGGACCAGAAGTATATGTGTTCATTAAAGAACAAGCATCATGTATTTATTCATCATTTATTCATCCCTTCCGCTCTCTCATTCACTCTATCATTCTTCCTCTCTTTGTACCCTGCGGTCTTCATCTGACACCATAGCAGCAAAGCATCTTTGGCTGATTTCTTCTCCTTGTTGTCCTCCGTCTCAACGCTGATGTCTTGGATCTGTTTAAACAAGATGTAAAACACGGTTTAATATGTAAACTGCAAATCTTTACTTTTTAGTTTAGTGCTCTAAGTTTGGCTTAACAGAGAAGGTTGGATATGCAGTACACACTGCAAAGTTTTGGAAGTGAATCTGTTGCCCACTTAATTATCCTTCAGTGTGAACGGGAGTCAGTCCTGAAATTGTAATGGTTGACAGTGATAGACAGCAGAATAATCATTGCGGCTTTAAAAAGGGTATCCAACAGTTAAGCCTAATAGTGTTTTATATTGTAGTGTTAATACTTAAGACCAGATATTAGTGACCGAGGACATTTTTAACAATTCTTATATTTTAAGGAATCTAATGTTGACATAGTCTTGTTTTTTAAACTGCTTTTACACAGTGCTCCCACTGTGTATATGGATTAACCCAAGTGCTGATGAAGAGTGACTGAGTGTTGTCAAAGTTTGCAAATGAGTCAAGATGCTCCCATAAATAACTGAACTCTGTGTGTACAGAACAGGATTAAGCCTCCAGAAGAGGAGCAACAACAACCATATTTAGTTGCAACGTGCATGTGGCCTTTAAATGATTTAAGAACCTTAACCACATGACCAATTAAACTTTCTGTGTTCCATCACATCATTCATTACGTGTAAATCAGCATTTTAATGTTATCTGAATCAAGTTTGATGAAGACATTTTTTCAAATAATAAGTTTTACTGTTATAATGTTTTACTGTTATGTAACCATAATTTTTTCAGGTAACTTGTGTGGACCTTGAGGTGGGCACTAGGCCTATAGCATACTTATTAGGCCTATAGCATATTTGGATCTCTGGGCTTTCATAATTGCTTCAACTAAATACATTTTGAGCCAATACAAAATGTACAGGCCAATCAAAATGGCAATGAAGCCACACAAAAACATACTAATGAGAATTATGATGACTTGATAACAGACCGACAGCTGCCTGGAGGACAAACAAAAAGAACACAACTAATCCAAAAGACATAACAAAAGATCAAAATAATGAGCTGTAAGACAGATAATGACATGCTCTGACTAAAAAGATTATTTTTGGGCTAGACGTGTATGTCCATGAATCAGGATTTAAGGTAGAATCCAGTGGTTGGCAAAATCTCATCTTTTAAATTAAAACAAGCACATCAAAACACTTCTGTGGTGATTCACAAATGACTGATTCGTTCAAATTAATTCAGTTATAGGTGAAACGCCTTTATTCAACATTACTATGATCATCATCTGTAATTAATGTTTCTCTGCACACCATTTCACTGCATGTAAATTACTGTCAGTAATTTTACAGCTTTGTGTATTTTGCTCCAGCATATTGTTTTATGCTTATACAAACACTATTAGACTGATGCTGTCCAATCATCTTTCAAATAATCAGTATCAGCCTAAAATGTAATGCTTAATGCATTACAACACATCACACCCGCCCATGTCACACTTTTTTTTCACCCGCCCATCTCACCCTTATTTATTTGTCTAGTGGAGGCAACACCCTCCTTCCCACCTTACCTGGAAGCGGAGGATTATGGTCCAGATGAGTCCAAGTGTGAGACGATGGTTTCCGTCGACAATGTCGTGAGAACCCATGTTCTCCAGATGAACCTTCTGTTCCTTCAGGAACTGCAGAGCCTTGTCAACATTCTCCAAACAGTGAATGCGCATACGACCTTTGGTGGGTTTTGGCTAAAAGAGAATGACAAAATAAATAACTCATATTGTAAGAAATTGATGACTAAAACAACAGATGGATGCTGACCAGTTGTTCCCCAGAGAGAACCTCAAGCAGGCGGATTAGCATGCGCCCATCCCGGAGGTCAGTGTAGAGGTCACCAATCCTGCAGGTTACGCGACCCAAGTGGGAGTTCACCCATTTAGTGAAGGTCTTTTTCTGAACTGCCTCACGTTCATCTATAAGAGGAAAAAATAAGAGGTTAAGAGGCCGAAAGGCATAAACAGATGAGCAAAGATTATAAAACTGACCTCCATTTCACAACTTGGCATAAAATTAGCATTCATAAATGACGTTTCATGCAGCAGCCGAGGACTGTAGCTCCAAAGTCTATTAAAGTAACTTAATTATTGCAGAGTACTGACAGCTTTGACTGATGGCTGTCCACATTAATCAGAGCAGACTTCACTCACATTCAGCCAATAACGTGACGGGAGAGGCGGGACTTCACTGCACAGGGGAGCTATAAATAGCCATGTGATGTGACAAAGCACATTTATCTGCATAAGGCAGGAATACTTGATATGACTGTGGACAGATGAGTGTCTAATTAGCAAAGGAGACAGTGTTACTCTGTGAAAGCATATGGGCGGGTCAGTAAGAGGCTCAAACCACTGCCATCATCAGAATGACCTTTACAGAGGAACAGCAAGCTGTTTATTACAAACACAAGTACATACTCCCCCTCACTACCACCTATACACAAACAGAGAGCGTGTAGCATGCACTCACATGAGATCACTCCTGTAATAAGTTTAAATGATGCAAGTTAATTTAATTGCTGATAAGAAAATGTCATAAGCTCCAAACGCTTCAGTCATAAAACAGACAACAAATGAACACACAAAGGAACACACAAAGGGTCTACACAAAGTCAGTCTACATAAAGTCAGCTTTAGAGACATCTGGCCCCAGTTCTCTCTGTAACACACATGCTTATCTCCATTACGACTGAGCTTGTTATTATTACCTGCAGTTGGATCAGAAGTTTAACACACACGTGAACATTTGAAAACAGCCCAGTGGTGGACTTTTAGACTTCTACAGGTGCTTCACAACATCTGAGATAAGGTGTGTGTCTGTATCTGTGTGTGTCTCAAGAGGCCTGATCCTGGTTAGACTGGACAGATTAGAAACCTATTACTGAAAAACACGCCCTGTGTATGCGCGCGTACACACGAGTGTAAAACTTCAGTGTTTATATCTCCTCCCTGATAAAATTCTTGCATGTATCATCCCACATCAGCTTAAATTAAGGCAGTATAAAACGGCTACCTATAATACTTTATATACTTTTTGCTTATTACATAACATGTATGTCACTTATGTCATATGTTATGTCATTTATATAACTGGATGCCATTTATTGTGTCAATTTGCTGTATCTTTGTGTCAAGACAAGAGCAAACAGTGTACAGCATATATGTAGCACGTCCAGTAAGAGTGTGCGGGTTAGTGTGATAACAGTAGTATGTAAACAGGCTGTGGTGGACATGATCTAAAGATACAGTCAGACACATTTCAATTACACTTTTGTCCAGATAGGTCTGGTCCTTTTACTTCTATAGATAATATCACACTTACAAACAAACTAGTTAAATTCTCCATATAGCAGCTGAGGAAACCTGTTCTGCTGGTCAATGCTGCAAAGACGAGAGGCGCTTTCATGCTCAAAAACACACAACAACACATATGAACATAATAGCAGAAAACGTTCTTCTAGGATCTCTGTTTACTGCTTTAAAAAGTACAGACCCATAGACCTGAACTGCTTTAAGTCGGCCTGACTTACATTTTACACTCAGATCAAAATGCCTTCTGTTACTCTGTAACAACACAGCAGAAAATGTGTGTGTATAAAATAAATTAATAAAGCTTGATTCGTGATGCTTGAACTTCTCTGTAGTTCATGGTATGACCCAATTGGAGTTTTTCCTTGTAGGCTGCACGTAAGTGGATAAGAGCGCATTACACATCTGCAGATGGGGTGAAGAGTTGAACTATGTTGTGTTAATTACATATGAAAACCTATTCAAATACAACAAACGTCTTCCATCAAGTCTTCCATCCATTCAAATATTTGAATGGAATTTTGGAATATAACTGCTGGTCATAACTCCAACACTCACACAGTATAAGATGTGTCTAAGGGCACTGTGCATTGAGGTGGTTAAATATCTTACTAAATTAAAACATGTGTAATGACCAAGCAGGATCTACAAAGCAATGGCATATTATCCAGACCATGGGTCAGTGTGTGTGTGTGTGTGTTATCAGAGCTCTCGTACTTTAACCTTGATCTGTTTAGAAATACAGAGACCTTGAACATTCCAGACCGAAGAGGAGGAAGATACACACACAAACTGGTTTGTTTTACCATATTAGTGAGACTGTCTCACAGAGTTTCATTGTTTTCAATTCCATCACTCCATACTCTACACCTAGTTATAAACCCTCACATATACCTTATTATTAGATATAGTCATAAGTTTAAAATAAAACTTGTTTTATGAATGTAGTAAGGACCACATAATATATTAAATCAGTTTTTGACATATTTTAAAGAAAATACAGGAAATATGTATATAACAAACAAGAACAAAATGGCTTCTTCAGGCAAAAATATTAATATTTAGAGTGACCTCCCTTGGCACCAAGCACATTTGAACTTTTAAACTTTCAGGGGAGACTGTCCTGAAGTCATTAGATTAGAATTAGACATTAGGTTCCATTCAGTTCCTGCTATTGCTCAAGAGTAAGTGGAGGTCACACACACAGATATTTGACACTCGCCTATAGCAGTTTTCTCTGATTTATTTTTCAGTTTTTTTATACTGCATTCAAATTTCTGGTTGTATTTCAATATAAAGACTATATATATGTTCATTATAAGATTGCTGAAATGTAATGGTGATCTAAGACTTTAGCACAGTACTATATATACTACACACACACACACACACACACACAAGCAGCAGGACTCTGACCTGTTTTACAATGCAAAATAGAATGAGGGTAGAGCAGTCATTTAACCATTAGGATAAATGGCCAATGTAAATATTAACAGATAATCAGTATATACCTGCCAGCTATTCAAATCAGTTCAAGTCAGTTCAAATCGCGCACACACACACACACACACACACAATGATTCTTACCCATTTGCATTAACAGTTAACAGTTGCATTTCTGAATAGGAGGTAAAAAGAAATGATCTGATGGTCCAGTGATATTCTTAATACATCACAACCTTCAACAGGGCTTATATCCTGTACCGTAGGCCAGGACCATTTCACTACAACCTTTCTTCACAGAGTTCCTTAATCAACAGGACTTGGCTGAGTTTTCATATCATTGATGATCTGGGTCTGCTGTCTGAAGCAAAGTATGTGTATTCTCAGTATTCTGTAAACTCTGCTCCAACTCTACTGTGGGTTTTTCATTTCCTGCTCACTTCCCCACAAAACTTAAGTTACAATGTACTGAAAACTTTTTGCTGGTAGTCCACTTTCTAATGACATTCTAGTACGATAGTATACATTCTACTAACTATTAGTAACCTTTCAACTACTTTACCTTCCAGTCAACAGAGTTTTAGTAGACTGTCTGCCCAACGTTTGCTCACACTTTATTTTGATGATCCCCCAACAGACATCTAATCTACTAACGTCACAATAACTTAACAGCCTACTAATACTATAAAGACATTTACATGCAAAGTTACATGGACAGAGTGTCTAAAGTGAACTATTGAAATAGTGTAACCTTTTCGCTTTTTTTATAAAGAATATCTGGACAATAAACTTATTACATCGAACAATTACAATTATTATGTATTATAATAATTGAACAATTACTTCGTTGAAAAATTGAACAATGCCTGGAGGTTTGAAAGGTTTTGTGGTTTATTGAAACACAGTTAACATGCTAACATGCTTGTGACATTTATCTCATTAAACATCAAGATCTCCTTTTTTCAGTTCTCCTGAGGTCTAGCCTCAAGGACTGATTGTCATTTAAGTCATATTTATGCGATTGGTGTTCTGAAAGTCTTGGTATCTAAAAAGGTTGGGTGGAAAAACTTTTGATTTCATATTTGTGTGGAAAACAGGCAAATATTATTTTTTCCAAAGACCATTTAAAGGATGTTTTTAGTATAAATGTTACAGGTGAAAGTCAACAGCTTATATTCAGAGTAATCTTTCTATTACACGCACGCACACACCTTTAAAGCTGCATCTTCATGAGCCAATAACAAATTTGATGCAAAGGCGAATGCAATGTTTGTTTTTCAAGCATGTCTGTGCTTGTTTTGTGGTATGACATGGATGACATTTGTGTGAACCAACAACACATGCTCATTCATCAATACGCCTCATCACACATTTCTATATTGATGTCATGGATGATGATGTCACTCCCAGAAAAAACTTCAAAATAAAAGAAAGTCACATGGATCTGTACTGATTGTACTGATATTTCATTACTAATAAACACAATTAGCTCATATTTATTAACTTCCACAGAAATATTCCAAGTATAGGTAAAGAGTCTCTGTTATGGAAAAAGCTTGAAGACATTTTTAGTGTTCTTAGAAGGTTAATATCTGCCTATTAATCTAAAGAGAGAGAGAGAAAGAATGAGAGTTCACTGCTTAGTAACTGCTGCCACTCAAACTTCACCTTAATATTGAAACATTTCCTCAATAAACAGTGAGGAAACATTAACACAACGTTGCCAAAGTGATTGGAAAAGATTATAAGTAAATAATTGAACAGAACACATTGAGCAGATGGAACAGAGATTCAAGGTGACTTAATGGTGAAATTACTTACTCAAGGCTGCAGACACACACAGGGTATTTCAGAGAAGTGAAAACGGACAGAACTTGTGACACCACCAAACTGAAGGATCTAAATCAGATATTCAGAGAATATTTGTTTAAAGACCCCATGCAATGGCTTTCCTGTGTTGACATGTCTTATTGAAAGAAGTTTGGCTAAATATGTGAAAAGAAAGGTTCATTTAAAAAAGCTAAAAGAAAATTTTGCTGGTCTCATTGTAGAGATTATTTGATTGGATGTGTGGGTAGTGCAGGATGAGTCATCAGTGATTTTGCTTCGTATTCCAGAAAGAGAAGGACAGTTCATTTTAAATATGTGTATGTGCTATAAATGAATTACTTTTTATGGAGTCTTCTAGGGTGTGTTATAATAGGCTGTTGCACTATGAAATGCATGTATCAGCTGTCTCTGGCTTGAACCACTTACTAATAAAGACTGGACAGAAGGGAAGAAGAACAGACAGAGAAATATAAGAGATCCTGTTACCTGTACTGTATACAATATGCTTGCATTTGTGTGGGACGGTGTGAGTCTGAGAGTCTGTGTGTGTGTGTGTGTGTGTGTGTGTGTGCATATATGTGTGAATACATTGGTGTGTGTGTGTAAATTCCACAATATGCTTATCGTGTTGTGACAGAAACACTTCCCTGAGGTGATATTCAGGAGAAGCAGAGCGTGAGACAGGCCTATGGAGAGAGAGAGACAGTACAGCCATATGCTTGATAACATGACAAAACTAAAACTTAAAAACGTACAATGAACCTCAGATAACGGGATTATTATGTGTTTTCATGTGATCAAAGTTAACTGCCCTAATCCTCTTTTTGAATTCTTCTCTTATCATCATCACATGGATGGATGTCCTGGTACTTTGTTGCTGGTTATTTCTCCACATGTGATATTACTGTCTTGTGGTCCATGGCTGTTTGTTCTGAGAGTGTTTAAATTGTTGTACTACACATTACAAAAGCAGCTCAGGTATGTCTAACAGCTAATGCGTGCGTGTGTACTTGTACAGGTATCTTTGTGGGGACCTGTTTGAATTTTAGAGTAAGGACAATGTGAGTAAAGCAAGCACATTTTAGCTGATACTTTCTGACACCCTTTTAAAGGGCTGTTTGAGGGTTAAGACTTGGTGTTAGTGTTAAGTTTAGAATTAGGTTAAGGTAAGGTCAGGTTTAAGGTAAGGGTTTACTTAGTTGTTATGGTGAAGATTAGGTGTGTTTGAAAAAGAGAGGGACTGGTGTTATTCTGTATTGGCTAGTACAATGTTGACAGCACACGGACAGAGGTATTAAACTGTGTACACAACATATTTATCTGCACACATAAACACATTCACGTACAGCTCCACATTCTCCAGTACTTGGTAAAACATGTTTTGAGAAAACAATATCAATGATATCATAACATCACTGTACAAACACTAACTGGAATGCATGAGCTCTGATGTCCTAAAGATACAACAAATATGTACGTTTCATGCTGAGCCGTTGCCTCACACTGAAAGCGACACGTTGCTCCATGACAGCTTGAGTCTGTCTACACTGACAGCGTTAAATCTACACTATTCGGCAGCACATGAAATAACAGAAATGAGGCATCAACTGAAGGTGTCTCTCAATGTATGCTTTCATAAAGGAGAGTTCCATTGATTATGGGGTAGTGATTTAGTTTTGATGTGCCAGGGTGGGGTATATTTTGTTTTCTGCCTGCCACACAAATCTGTGTCTTAAAAAATAGAAAACTTAAAATAAAATTCTGTACATGGATGGTAATGACAGATTTTGTTGGTAGCAGAACACTAAAATAACTACGTATTTTGAGATCATGTCACACATGTCTGATACTAATGAGGAAAGTTTTGACCAGAGTCTGACTCACAACCAAAGCAACTCCATCTGGAGCAAGACCACTGTAGCCTATAAATCACAATTAAAATTAACACTCACAACAAAAAAAATCAGTGGAATTCAAAAAATAGCACATTTATTTGCACAATAACAGAGTTTTAAGCTCTACACACACACACATCTGGTAGCTGTTGTGTAATTATTGCTGTTTGATCTATGGTGTTGTGCCACACATCTCACCCTTTCATTCCTCTCTCCTGTCATTATTTTTAACCCCTCCATCTTCCGGGCCTCTCTCTCAGGCTTGCGTTCCTGCCCACATTTCTATCTCTGATCACTAATCACTACAGTAGAGGCTGTTGCCGTGGTTACAGCCCATTGAGCGGAAACGGGTCGCCCTATCTTTCGTCACCAAGGGTGTGTGGGTAATGCAGTTCTGTGACAGTTTGACAACCCATTAGAACTACAGAAGTAAACTCAGCCCTCTAGGGACACAACAAGGCTTAAGTTGGGCATTAGCTAGTAAATCTTGTTATTTTACTCGCCAGACCTTTTACATGAACATCGCAACTGATAAAAATTACGAAAAGGAAAACAATTTTAAAAATTTCTTTATACACATATATACATATTAATCAGATATTCTAGATACACAATATAAATGCTATACAACATTTGCATCTATATGCACAAAATGCAAGTGAACTTGAACTGTTATGTGTTAGTCTGAAAGTGTAACTCTTGCGGATGGGCAGAATGTGTTCTTCACATAGTAGTGCACTTTAAAACAAAGTCACCTTCTAAAGTTGTATTCTCTCAGCATTCACGTAGCGATGTTTCATTATTTTTTCATTATTTACTATTATCTACTACCTGATATTTCAGTCTGTATCTTAAATAGTTTTTTTTTTAATCATATTCAATCAAATACTAAATAATAAAAAAGTAATAGTAAAAAAAATATATATAGGCACAATTTCTATTTCTCTACAAAAGTATTTTATGCATTTAAGCATATAAGGCTATTTATATAATACACATATAATAATATTTAAAGAATAAATTATATAAGATAAGGATCATAAAATACATTAAGTTTGGTAGTATATAAACTGATGAGATCTGAGAACTATTACAGACACCAGAAACATCTTTTCAGTTCTACAGAACAGTTCTCTCAGAAAGCTGAGTAAATCATGACAGAACAGTCATTTTTCAATGAACGTTTCCTTTAAATTCAAAACCAAAGAGGTGTGTCCTCTAATCACCTCATCGTCTAAGGTCATGAGAGTGTCGTGATATGACAGAAACATCTTCCTGTAGTGACTGTTTTTCTTGAACTATTCAGTTTCGCTCTCATTCAGTTCAAGGGACTCCCACCCCCACTCCACCACAGTTTAGTCATAGTTTAATGAAAGAAAAACTACAATCTCTTAAGTGCATCTTTATATCCCCTCTCCTTGATACAAATACTGACTGCAGAGCTCCTCGTGACTGAAAGTTATGTTGCACTTATTCAAAGCAAATTCAAAATTAAAGTGACTTTGAACTCTCTGTGTGTGTCAGATCAATCACCAGCTCAAACAACACACCTGTTTACAGCGGCCTGTTGTTACAGCAAAGAGAAGCAAGTACTTATTAATACACACAGACGCACACACAGACACACACACACAATTACAAAGAAGAGACACAATTACAAAGACACACACCTCTAATAGCTATAACTAAGAGGGTTATTTCCACCTGTGAAAGAATCTTAAATAGCCCCCTGCTGTCTTTACGTTGATTCCCTGACGTCAGTTTTGCTACACTGTTTTTATTGCAGCCTGCTTTTATGTTAATGCTTTCTAAATGTTGACTTCCAGTCAGTATCAGTGTTGAAAGAATTTAACTTGTTTTAAAAGATATAGGCCTATTCAGAGGAAATAATGTCTTGCAAACCCCATTCTTACAGACACACACACACACACAAAAAGGTTCGGTCAAAATTAGTTGGTTCAGAGTTATTTTTACTGTGATATCTGGCGGATGTAAATGACACTGGAGAATGGAAAACAGAACAGTGACAGTAAGCAGCTTGTTCTGAACCTGTGTGCAGTTAACACACCAGCCGTTTTTCAGTGATATTTTAGCCACAGTTTGACGTTTCATCTAGTTACTTTATCTACAAACATTTCACATACTATCATCTGAGTTTGAGAGAACCAAAACTGCTGAACAGTTTTTGACTCTAAAAACACAAACACTTTTCAGGCAGGATTTGTTTTCTGATGATGTTTGAGTTTTAATTAACACTGGATGTCTGTGATTTAATTAAATACACTGTACATATAATGTACAGTGATAAAATGTGTTAAAATGTACAGATTAAAATACCTACCACTGCTATTATCAGTCTTCTTATTGATTTAATTCTCTACTTATGCCCAGGGAAAAGTAGTTCTGTCCTAATAGGTCTTAGGAATGTTTCTGAGATTGTTTTTAGTTTGCACACAGCAGTTGTTTGGGATCAAGGGTGTGGTCTGCTGCATCTCTTCAGCATTTATCTTTATATCTGCTCTCTGCAAACTCCAGGTGTGAGAAGACAACGTACTTGTGCTTTAATTTTCTTCTGTTTCCAGACAGGTTCTCAAACTGCACAATACCACAAAGCTCACTAAAGCCCCATAAACATGTTTTACTTAAGTGTAAGTCTATTAAAATGTTAAAGAATATATAATCACATCTGTCTGGTGCACATGTGTGAAAATGATGCAATGGACCTCAGTTTGGTCAACAGCACATTGTAATGGCACAATCTAGATAGCATTTCTCATAATGACTAAAGTCAATACAGCTACACACATCAGGTCAATATACTAAATATTCTAGCAGTTGGCTCACAGAATTGTATCTGAACCTTGATGTTTTTTTCAACATTAAACACACTAATCCATGGCAAAGCGACAGCAGTTTGAGTCTATATAAGTGTTTACCAAGAAACTTCAACAAAGTCAAGGAAGACATCATAGTTTTTGAGGCTGGGGGAATTTTGTGTGTGTGAACTAAAAGTGACAGTTCAACACAAACACTTCAGAGAGAGGAACTCAAGAAGCGTGACTGTTCAAACGTCTGGGGGCAGATCTGGTGTATCAGAGCAGAGCCGTTTACCATTTGAGTTTTGCTTCTTGAAACAGGACATGCATGAACTAGCCCAAAACAACTTGGTAGCATTTTTGACAAAATAGTTAAAGAATTAACAGATTATGCTGCGGGTAGGAGCGTTGACTTCAATGAAGCGCAGACAAACCTGTCCTAGCCAAATGTTCTGATGCCAGAGGGTGAGCTACTTCTCCTCATTCCTCTCCATGCTAATGCCAGCGGAGCAGTGAGGAGATTTCAACACGGCCTCTCCCATGTACAAAGACCAAACTGAAGAGAATGCAAACAGTGCTGTGCAAAAAAACCTGACCCACGTAACTCTTATTCAAAGATATTTGCTATAACACTATCCTGTAGCTTGTAATTAAAAAGTGTACTTTGTTAGCGATGTTAGTCTTTAGTTGTTGCTCTCTCGTTGGTGAGCTCTGAGAGTCTCCTCTTTGTTTTGAACCCTGATGCTTTGACATCTTTCACATATTTAAGATCAAGTGTCTTGCCAAGCCACATTACACACTGCTGGACCCATGATCACTCTTCCTGCATGTGATATGTTACAAATTCCCATAAATATAGTAAATATGCTATTTTCCACAGGCACAACAAAACAACCTGTTTTGGCCACTAAACTTAAATAAAACTTCTTATATTTGGTATGTTAATAAAGCCTCTCCAAATCCACTCAGAAGTTATGCTCAGAAGTTTACACACCTCGTAGTGAGGCTCAGTGATGTTCCAGCTTTACATCTCAGGACAGCTGAAAGACTCATACACATTAGGCTGTAAGCATTCATTAAAGCAACACATAATATTATAACCAAGCTACAAGGTATATACTTCAGAAGCAGAAAGGCTTATGTAATTTCAGTTATTATGTTGCTATTTATACTTTTATATACCTATATATCTTTAGACCAATACCTAAAAAAAGGTCTATGGTACTTAAATTTTTTAAGAGGTAAAACATTTAACATTCTGTAAGGGGTATAAAGGGTGTGTAAAGTAATAAGCACAACTGTATTCATGTATAATTGCTCATATTCACTGCCTGCCACCCATACACACACCAGAGAATGGACATCTGGATAGTGGGAGAGAGTCTAGGGAGGATGAATTCCAGGAACGACTCATCACTGTGACTTTCCCAACAGCAAAACAGTAAATTAAAGCAAAATGTTAAATAACACAAATGTAACATCAACAGAGTGATAACAGAGGGGGTGTGAGGGGGTGGGTGCGTGTATCTGCATTGAGGTAGGCCTACGTGTTTTATCGGTCTACACATTCCTTTGAATCGAACCCCTGACTCGCAAGGCTAACACCATGCTCTGGTTGAGCTACAAAAAAGTTATACTTCTATGTCTGTTTAAACTGGGTTGAAAAGGGAGAAAGTCTATTTATATGTATTAGCCCCCAGATATGGCTCAAAACTGATGGCATGCACACAAACTATGTGAACTTGTGCTTCCACCTCAAATGCCCATTGAGTTTACATTTGGGTTACTCAACACACACGCACACACATATATATATTAAAAATTATACAGCAATATTACAGTTCTGTAATAGTATAAACATTATACTAACATTATACATTACAATCTGACATGTGTTTATGTGATCATGTTTGTGTATTAGAATGTGTGTTTGTTTTACTGTTGTAGTTTATCAAGGTTTATTATGTAAATTTTTTTTTAACATCACGGTAATGAGAGAGAGAGAGAGAGAGAGAGAGAGAGAGAGAGAGAGAGAGAGAGAGAGAGAAGGGAGTGTACCTCTCCACAGGGTGACTGACACTGGGGTAGAGAACCTTTTAAACGTAAACACACTCAAAAACCACACACCGCATATCAGCAGAATTTGACTGGTCACTGTGAGCTTTCAGAGTGAAAGTTCCTCCATGGCTGATATTCTCCAGCTCTCCTCACATTCCCAAAGCTTTGATGACTTCTGGTTCTGCCTGGGGGGTTCTCAAACAAGAACATGCTATACTGAACCTATTGGGTTCCAGATACCACAGCCAACTAAGCAGACTGGCCTTTACAATATCAAGACTTCCACTACGCAGCTGTTTGATTAAGTATTCGCCCCAATTCTGAAGCTTGGGCCTATAACACAACACAGGCTTTCTCAGCGAAGGCTCTGCCACATATTTTAAAAAAAGAACTCATTGAATTTCATGGCTGTGAAGGAATGCATTTACATGCACCAACTTACACCAATTATGCTTAATAAGCATGCAACGTGTAAGGTCATGTAAACATCTTTAAGTGTTTTCAAACAGTAAACAGAGAGGGTACATGCTGCGTTACATTTTTTGCCACATTTTATTTGTACACGGCTACGCTGGTTCAAATAAACACATATTTGTCATGTCAATGATGGACATTAATACTGAACAACAACAGCCTTGTTGAAGATATTTATTTAAATAAAGATAATTGCAATCAAAACTGAGGAACTCAGAAGGTACATGAAGCATGAGGACTGTGTCTGAGCAAGCCCCCTGATATGAGGCACCTGTACTTCTATAAAATGCCTAAAAAAGTCAGCCTAGGGGTAACCTGACCGGAATTACCAGTGTATGAGAGAAGAGGTGAGAAGAGGGGCGGATCACAGGCTGCTCATGCAGAAAGGATACATGAGACACAGTATGTGTGTGTCTTTGAATGTGTGTTAAACACACAAAGTTTGTGCCAAATTTCAGGCGGGTGCAGTGACGCAACCGCAGAAATCATTAACAAAGATCTGCACTCTAACACGTACATACAAGCCACTCTCCGCCCATCTCTCTCTCTCTTAAATCTTCATGTCTACTTTAGGCTCTTTAAAACAGGATTGGGCAAACTCTGAATTTAAGAATGGGCCCCCCTCTAAAATTTGAATTGAACTGGCTACGCCCAGTTGGATGTTAAATAAGATGTTAAGACAGGATTTTAAATTCCCCAAAAAAACAGGTAATGGCATTCCAGGAACGTTACGTTCTTCCTATATATCTATCATGCTGTCTGCAAGGCCTATATAACCTTTAAAACTTTTTAAAGGTCTTTAACCTTAAAGCAAAGCTTTGCTTGCTTTGCCTAGCCAATTCTAAATCTGTCTTTACCAACTCTTCCTTTTTAGTTAAGTGACACATTGCAGTCACACATATTAAATTTAAACTGAATAGCAATTCTGCATCCCATTTCCTTATTTAATTCAATTTCCAGAATCAGTTCTAAACTGAATTCAGCACAACCCGGCTGTATAGAGTCTTAATTAATTAATGTTAATGTCTATGATGTGTGATGTCTGTAGAACTTTGACACTTGACTTCCATCAGCCTGCAATGTCTACTGCTTTCCTGTAAATAAGCCAAAGAAGTGTAACATGGACCAAACACCCCATTCAGTTATCTTCAAACAATACCAATTGTGCAACCAACTCAATCTAAACGTTTTTAATAACTTTTAAACAGATGGCCAGACCACCAGCGACAATAAATCCTTCCAGAATTTATGTTTTAATTTGGATGTTAAAGTTGGATTTGGTCCTACGGGGGTGTGTGTGTTCATATTCAAGGGCCTGTTTTGCAGATGCCATCCTTTCTGCACAATAGATAATAAGCTTGGAAAGTACAATGCTAGACTCAAGTTATTATCTCCCTGTTAACTGAGAAACACTCCCCATGACCTCGAGCGCACACACGCACAAGATCAGATCTTGTGTCATGTGGGGGGATTAGCAGAGTTCACACGTGCTATGTGGAATCTCTTGTAGAAAGAAACATTGTAAGTTTGATACACCCAGAAAAAACAAAAATATAGAGCTGATCTTTAAAATGAATTCTACATTTGTACACAAGATATACATTTCTGCACCTCCTTACTGCCCTCCTCCTTTCCACTCCCATGTTCCTCTCCACTCCCCCCTTTCCTCTTATCCTCCCTCTTCTGCAACTTTCCGTTATCCACCTCCTCTCGCTCCCGTTTTACCAGTGTAATTTGGATCTGGGGCAAAAGCTCTGCGGTACCTGAAATAAGGCCACTCTCCAGGAGACCAGCACAGGTCTTTATGTCTCTCTCTGATACACGCACAAGAGTAAAAATAAATCATTGTAGGCCTATTTTCTCATCTGCACCATCACTGGCGCACAGAGATGAGAGAGAGAGAGAGACAGAGATGGAGGAAGTTTTCCATTTCTATAACAATATTCATCTGAGTCACACAAAGGTCAGATTGGAGGTTAATGATGGGGCTCGGTTCGTAAGAGTAACATGACTTATTATCAGAGTTAGATCGGATGACCACATGAGGTGTCTGAATATGACATTGAAGGTTGTTGACTGTCTTGTGAGATTTGGGAAGTTTTTGTGTTTTCAATAACAAAAAGGTGATTTGACATGACTTTGAGAGATTTTTTTATCTCTTTTTTTATCGTATTTATTTTTATCTGCATACAGCATAAAAGATGAATCAGAGGAGAGAACATGAGGTCAAGAAGAACAGTCTTACCTTGTAGCTGTTTGAAACGGCCCTCCAGGATGTTGGAATATTGCACCTGGTTTACAAAGGCAGCTGGCGAGAGACACGGCTCATGTTCCCTCGAATCAAAATCCATCTCTTCTCTTTCGCCGTTACGCTCACTCCCTTTCCTACGAACCGTCACTCTGACCCTCACGCTCAACTTTAATCCAAATCAAATGATCACTCCAAAAGAGTCAGCCAGGAGTCACAAGCATGGCACATAAAAACTTCAAATGGAAGACTGAAACCCTATTGAAAAAAATCCAAGAACTTTCCCCCGAAGGGTGAAAAAAGTTATGTTTAGAAACGGTAAGTCTGCAGGTGTGCACGTGCATCAGAGCGTATCAGTGCACGCTAAACCGCGCCATACTGCTCCGTCCACTTGAGAGGAAAAACACTTTTCCTTTAACTGAATCTCTCTTTTATTCTCCAGCAGAAGGATCCTACAAGATGATGAGGAGAGGAAAAGGTGCGTAAGAACAAAGTGTTCCTTCCTTTTTCACCTTCCTTCTCTCTTGCAAACGAACTCTTCTCTTAGAGCTAAACTCTTGACTGTCTCTCTCTCTCTCGCTACCCTTCTCGCTCTCTCTCCCCGTCACTCAGCTCAGACTGTGTGTGTCTGTGCGCACACACACCTTGTTTGAGTAAGGCTGCAGAACTAGCTGCGCTCGGCTTCCTAAGTAAACAAAGCCTCCTACTCTCTCTCTCACTCTCTCTCTCTCTTTCTGAGCTTTGGCATTTGCATAAGGTGTGTGTGGGAGGAGCAAAGCCCAGGCAGAATGTGAAAGAAGGACAGGCAGAGGGAGGGTGAGGGAATGTAGGTGTGGACTAAACCATCTCTGAAGGTGAAGAGGGGTGGAGCCAGGAAATTCAGGAGATGAAAGGTTTCACAGGAAAAAAAGGTGTGGTGAGCCAAACATATGGTGTTTAGATAGTCTGAATAAATTATTGAGGAAAAATGTGTCTTGTCAGCTTTCTTGTAAAATATGAACTTATTTTATACCTACATAGTTATAACGTTTAACATTGTTCAACGCTAGTGATTTGTGTGTGTGTATCCACAGCAGTTTAGGTTTGTGCAACCTTTACCCTTAATTCATCATGTCAAAAAGTGTTACTCTTTCTTTCTCAAAGGCGTGCACACATAAAATAAGTCGTTAAGGCAGGAAGGAAGTACTTAAGAAAGATTCAACAAGCGAACACTGTCTGTCTTTCTGTGCATGTGCAAGAGCGTGAATGTGTGCCAACCTCAGCACCCATGAATTAAACTGGCAACGTCTCAATGTAATGGACTCTGAACTCAGGATTGAGTGACTCTTAATGGATCAGAAAACAGAATCCATTTAAATAAAGAAATACATAATCAGAAAAGCCTTGATCATGGAATTCCTTTCTCTCTTACAAAACTACAGCATACACACCCCCACACCCATTTCTCCATATGTGTGTGTGTGTGTGTATGTACATTTTACAAGAGGAAGTGGTTTAATAAAAACCAGTCCAGCTGCATGTTGTACTGATTAGCAAGTGTTACCAACAGTGACCATCAAAGAGCACAGGTCAAAGGTCAAATCGTGGCCAGAAGCACTAGGCCAAAAGTGAGCCAACGTGTTTGTATGTGTGTGTACAGGTTTGGTTATACTTTTGAGGTTCAAATTTTTTAAACATTGTGAAACATGTCAAAACATGTAAGGAATTTTTTGGGGGTTATAACCTGCCCATAATTACCAAATAATGTTTTACTGCAAGTCTAATAATAGTAACAGGTTAAGAATCACAAAAATATCATTAGCCTAGAATAAAAACAATGGAAGTCTTTGAGATGTCCTCACTAATACAATGATACAAACCTTTGTTTGTAAACTCAACATGGTTAACTCCAAATCAACACAACAAGAGAAAGAGATCGAAGAGATCGAGAGAGAATTATCAGGGATACAGAGATCAGATATTACAACACCTTTACAAAGATGCATATATGATTTTGAGTTCTTCTACTTTTCATTTGACTGCAGTAGTTCACCTGATATTAAGTTAAAATGACAAGAAGGTATCAATATAAAATAAATATCAGTGCAAAATATTACAAGCATAAAATGTAAATAGAAGGGAAA
Organism: Ambastaia sidthimunki; assembly: GCA_036877625.1. NCBI lineage: Eukaryota > Metazoa > Chordata > Actinopteri > Cypriniformes > Botiidae > Ambastaia > Ambastaia sidthimunki. Next base: position 51,860 of record JAZGTK010000349.1, read on the forward strand.
AACTAAAACCAAATGCTTAAGAGAATTTTCACATTAATCGCAAATGATTGGCAATGAAAAAAGACCTTCTGATCTCATAAAGATTTCTAATCTCACAGGAAGAAGGGAGAAAACAGGACATAAATACATGGAAACAGAGGCAGGCCGTGAGTACAGTAGAAACAGACAGCTAAAGGTAACAGAGCAGGACTGTGAGAGTCAAAACTGTCCGGTACAGGAGTATGGGACATGAGCTTCAATCCTTGGGGACTTGCCCCTTCTTCTGCCCTTCAAATCTACTGTAGGTCACTCTCTTAAGTTTTAACTGAGTTATAGTGCAGTATTCCCAGTGTCCCTTTCTTTCTGCTTATTTCACGTTCTCCTAAAATTTGTTGTGATTGGTATGGTGCTTTTCACAGAGCCGAGTTTAAGGAAGAAATCATTTCTAAAGGCAATAGAGTGAATGAAAGTCTCATAATAAATTCAATTACACACACTCCGCTCTTAGCAGCGCCTGCAGGTTTTGATTCTGTTGGAGCTCATCTGTCTTTTTCAGCCGTTGGGTTTCATTACTTCAGACAGACTAACAAACAAACAATCAAGTAGAGCAGAGGGTGAGAGTTCTAACATTTATTCAGTCTTACTAGTGAATCACTAATAAAGGGCAACTGTGCTTCACAAATTCTGATTGTTAACATACAAATATACATGTTCACACGCAGACACATACATGCATAAACATATAACATGCATATAACAGGTTAATTTAATGACTGCAGACTAAACGTTGTTTATAGTATAAATAATCAGGATGTCCTTAAAGTGTCCCCTGAAGTACAGCTAAATGGGTGGAGTCCCTTTTAACATGCATACATACATACATAGAGAAACTGAGGTTAGGTTCTTCTCAGTACTACATTCCCAGCACACATCAGTGTGGGCGTTTAGCTCTGAAATAAGTCATGTTATGAATAAATATGAACAAACACACACACACACACACGATAGTTTTAACTTAAAAAATGTATAGCTCACATCAAAACACTGCTGAATACTGGAACTGTAAATTTTGTGTACGCTGTCTTATGACATTTTCAGAGAGGTTGTGTAAGTGTGACTTCATGTATTTTTATTTTCAATTCATTAAAATGACTATAAGAATGTCTGGTAGTGTGTGCCACCCTCATTTGTCATTTTCTGCAAACTGCCTTTAATCTTTCCTTTGACGACCACTGGCCAACGTTCACAAGCAAACCAAAAGACTCCCAACCACCAGTGGTAACTGAAGCAACAATATGATTGGATGTGACACATTTTAACAAGCCAAGCAGGTGTTAACTATGACCACTGGTCTTAACACATCCAGTGACAACAGAATGGGGGGTGTTTAAACTCAACCAAGGAGGGTCACTGTCCTGCAGAGTTCATCTCCAACTTGGCTTAACACACTTGCCTGGAAGTTTCTAGTCTGCCTAGTAAGACCCTGATTAGCTGGTTCAGGTGTTTTAAATGGGTTGGAGCTGAACTTTGCAGGACAGTAACCCTCCAGGAGCAGGGACACCTCTGCAATACAATAAACAAGAGATTGATTTATAAAAATATGACATAAGAAAATCCCAACAAGCAAGTTGAGTGAAAAGAAGAGATATTGAGTGTCAAAGGAGTAATAATGAAAGTAGAAGAATGTGAACATCAAGTCTCTGCTTGTCAGGAGATGGTATCTGACTTAAACACCCTCTCTCTTGTTCTTTGCACACACACAAACTGCTGTGTTACGCCATGGAATGACATGCATTATCAATAATGCAAACCCATATTCCACACACACACACACACACACACAGCCGCACTCTTGTCTTGCTTATTTTACCATTGTAATGATACTACCATTCGTCATGAAATAATGTGGTTTGTATTGCCTTATGCCACCCCCTACTGGACACAATCACACAATGCAACCTGTTGAAAACTAGATGATAACTAAGAAACCAACACACAAGCAATCACAGCTTAACACCAACAGGAAGCACAGGGTCTTAAAAACAAAGCTGTGAGCAGTAGCGCATTGATCTGACCTGCGAGAGCTTTGATGCGAGAGCGCTCGAACAGCCGTGCAGAACTGTTCTCATTATCCCACTCCGTTTCTGCAGCGATGTCCCAGCGATTGTTGATGTCATTGTACTGCTGCTGGATCTCCACACTGTCAAAATCGGTCGGTGAGATGGTGCTCATGGTTGCAACAGCTGCCCTGGAAAGAGAATGACAAACTATATCAGTTTTAATACACCTGACAGAGGGGCAAGTTTAGAATCTTAGAATCAGAATCTGCATCACACAGTGACTACACAAAAACATGATAACATTAAATCATAAATTTGACTGGCTGATTGAAATTCTTTACTAGACAAGGATGATTTTTAATATCCTTGTTTTAAAACCACTTATGAATTTGGTTTAATTACATTCTGGTTTAGTCAGAATGTGATTAAACCAGATGTAAACTAGTGTCAGTAGTGGAGAACATCCATCAGCAACAGTCTGAAAGCAGTATGCTAAGATTTTAGCAATGGACGTCAGCCTAACCTGGATACAGGTTGGTCCCAATAGCTGTCCTGCCATCTGCCCGATTTAAACAGTGTTAGGAAAGTAAACACATAAAATGTATATGATTAGTTTAATAGCAAAGTGGTCTATAAGGCCTACTAGAGTGTTAGCAGAACAGCATTACACAAAGCAACAATAAATGTTTATCATCATGACAAAAAAAATCTCAGCAATGAAGAGACAGCAAAACTTTCAGTACATCTGCATGTGCAAACCAAGATTAATTCAACTTCAAACTAAAATACAGCTTACATTAAATCCCTCAGTCCCTCCCTTAAACTGTAAAATCCCTGGTGCTAATCCTAACCCATAAACATCAGTTCTTAGAATCCTGAGATTCGGGAGGGAGAAAGAAAACTGCCTGTTGGACAAAGTTTATCCTATAAATATTTCAGTGCGCTGAGCATTACAAACCCCAAGGGCCAACAGAAATTGAGAAATCAGGTGAAACGTGCATCCCTCACACAGTTTTTTTCTTTTCTCCATATCTCGCTGAAAAATACACCTGCACTCAGAAACACTGGAATGAATCTGAGATAGAGCATATATCAAATAATGAAACCCACACTCTAAACCAGAGACCAGTCAAGCCACTAAGTCTTAACCTGCAGAATCTATTTAGACCCCTATTTTTTGATGGAAAAAAGACAAAACACATAGACTGATGATGTTTACATGAGTCACATTCTTTGCCAGGCCCAACCGCCTGTGTCGAACCCTGACTCCCCCAAAGTGTGTGTGCGCAGAAAGGTATAATTGAGGAAGAGGAAAGAGTTGTTGTTATTAAAGGAGATTTTCTCACTTGGGTCATATTCCTTAGATGAGCGAATTCCGAGCATCAGTGTAACTTTAAATGAAGTTACGCTAATGCATCCAAAACCTAAAGCTGTCAAGGCAGCATTTATGGCATCATATGCACACTCACACCGTAAAGACTTTCTCGAGAGGAAGGAAGTGTTAAGATATGTTCATTTGGGCATCGCATGCATCTTTCCCGCAAAGGGCAATCCCATAATGCACAGGGGTGAGCTCAGTGAAAAAAATTCTGAGATGACACTGATCATATATATTGTAAAAAAATTATAAAATATAAATAAAAAAAATTTGTAACATACTTTAGCACTCAACATTGAAAAATATTAATAAAAATATTTACTGTTTTATTCAATATACTGTATTTTCATCGTTTTTAGACTATCATGTTGTTTGCTTAGCAACACGCGTATATCTGGTCTATTGAAATCAATTGTTATTAAGTTCTGACAAGAGCTTTATGTATAATGCAAGAGTTGCTGTCTATGTAGAGTACTTTAAATCAGTTACTTAAGGTTTGTTCAGTAAGCATGCTATCTTGGAGAGTGTCTGGCAGTCAACAACAAGCCAGATCACTAGGCTTTGAAACCGAGCCAAAGTACAGTATGTGCAATCTTTTACATTAATGTATACCCTTAATGTTGCCCTGGAGACCTGTGAAAACCACTCTGAATTTCTGTGACTAGCTGCATGATCTGTGTGGTGGCCTATTTCAGGGTATATCCATATAAATGTGTGCTTATGTGTATGTGGGAGAGAACAGTGCGGTTTGTTTATCAGTGGAAGCATGTGACCGTGTGTCCGATCTCTCCCAGCAGGGTCCAGCTTTAATCCACTCGCTTCACCCTGAGCATCATCTCCCCGACAGCTCCATCAGTCATGAGGGGAACAGGAAGGGTGGGGAAACTGACTCTAGAGGATAAAGGTTTTACAGGGACATGGAAACAAAGGAGCCCCAGGTGCTGATAATGGTGAAATTCTGATTTGCTGTGGGCCTTATGAGGGACAGAGATTTACAGTGTGCTACAGTGATTTATATCACAAACTGTTATGGACCGTGTATTTACTTTTATTACAATACAATCAAAATCTAACAACAGTCTGTGCATTTTATTTTTTGTTTTAAGTCAAATGACAGATGTTCTTTGTGCTGTAGTGTTACTGGTGTTCAGTAATGCTGTAATGTTTTATTAAGGATTATGTCATTTGTGTAAATGTGATGTAAATATTGGAGATTGGAAATTTTTGTTACCAAGTCAAATGTAGTTTTCTATGGACAAAAATATCTAAACATTTTAAAAAATTAAATATCTAAAATAAAAAAATCAGCAATTGATAAACTAAGACCCAATTCTACCTACAGTGTGTATGTGTGCCAGTGTGTGAGAGACGTCAAGAAATATAACCGTTTTTTGTAGTAATCTCAACCCAAACAAAGGAAGAAGGAGGGCTGTTTCAAATCCCATTAGTGTGGAGATTAAGGAAGTGCTGAGAATAGAGATTGGACATAGAGCAGTTATCCTGGATTACACCCACACACTCTCCACTCGCACCCCCATTGCTGACGCAATACACACACCTGTTCCCCGTAACACCCATACCCACCACATCTATTCTGTCACACAAGCGCACCACATTAATCACACCAGTTACTAAAATCAGCACTCAGAGATAGGGGCTTCAAATCACTGTTTCAATTCAACAGTGCACAACTGAATGCTTGATTCTGTTTCAGACTGGACTTTTATTAAAGGGGTCCTATTATGTCTTTTTTTTTCAAAATCTTGGTTTTGTTTTTGGGGGTGCACTAGAATAGGTTTTCATGCTTCATTGTTAAAGCATAATTTTTCACATATTTTTACTTTATTGAATTCCTGGTTCAATCAAGCCCTGCTATCTGAAATTCTGAATGGGTTCTGATTGGTTAGCGGTTTGTCGGCATGGCAACAACACACTACAACAGAAACTCATTGCAGTTTTTATAAAAACGATTTTATTAAAGAGAATTTCTTCCTTTTTAGTAGCAGTGTTACTGATTTATACATTTGCAAAATGTTTAACAACAGTGTCACAACAGTCTTTACAATTCTTAATGGACGATACGAAGTGCATTAAAATTGTCATGATATTCGCAATGTTGTTTAATTTTTGTATCTCCTGCAAAATCATTGTAAACTGCAAATATTAAAAAAACTCCAGCCCTAGTTCTGATCATAAAAAGCATCAAAGAAACAACATCAAACATTGTTTTTCCTCAATTTAATGCCTAATGTGAGACTGCTTCTGCATCCAATCACACATTTGCGTCCAATCCCAGCAGAAGAATCATCATCTTAAGTTTGTGAACCTGCCCTCCCGACTGTTTCTTTTAAATCATAATATTTTGTATGACCAATATTGCTGGACCAAAACAAATACCAACAAAGACAGAAGGGTCCTACTGATGAGGTAACCACAGCAACAGCCCCCTTTCCCAGAACAAAAAAGGTGGGTCAATCAGCCATGTGTTTGCTTATGTGTAATTATCCCTGATGAATATATTCTGGGCATGCATGTACCCAAACACACACACAGAAAGTCCCCTGAGGACAGGGACTCAGGTGCTGCCCTTCCAGAAACAAAGTGGGTCCCTCCTCCCAAATCTTTTAAACCCTCTAATGCATGTCTTCAAAGAGCTGCCTAAAGGGTGTAAAAGAAAACACTCAAATAATGCCAATCTCTGATATGGTTGGAAATAAAGTGACGCACCCATCCCATTTTACGCACCCTAGACTGTGTGTGTTTGAGTACACACATATACACATACACACACACACACTTCAGAAATCAGTCTACACAGAAGACCCTCTTGAAGAAAGAAACAGAATAATAGGTTTAAAGCAGGAAAAAGAAAAGGAAGAATGAAGAAGAGAAAGAGGTGGAATGGAAAGACAGTGTCCTAAATCATTGAACCACCCCATTCTTGACCCTATCTATGATGGGGATTTCCAATTAATTTCTATTGTGTTGGAACAAATTATATATTTTATCCCCTACACCTGACCCTCACACAAAACGTTTAGATTTCTATTACAACCGTTATTATTTTCTATACTTGTAATCATTGCTCTACTAGCCACCACAAGAGATATTAATGCTGCATTTAACTATTATATTAATGCTACTATTAGAACCCTCAATCTTTTTATGTACATTTAATGAGATGACATCTGCAAAATCCTAAATAGAACCTAAATATGAGGTTCCTAAATAGAACCTCATATTTAAAGGTCATTTATTTTCTGTACACACATGAAATCAATCAAGACTGACACATAGACAAGTACACAGATGCTCAGGCATTTTTAATTGGCTATCTGATTTCTAATACTACAGGCAAGATAACAAAGGAGAAAAGAAAATCAATAAAGTTTTGGGGGCAAATGTGTGTGAGGGTGACTGCTCCTCATGTCTAAGAGTGTGCCTGCAGGCTCCAACTGCATGAGACACAAACGCACATGGCATTGTTAGGCATTTTCCTTCAGATGGGTATATCCACTACTAAGACAGCCAAGCACAAACAGGACGAACTTTGGTGTGGCTATAAAGCTGTATTAGTCGCTGCATTATGGGTAGGAATAAAAACATCATCAAAAGAAGAAATCATTTATCTCTGCTCAGTGTACTGTCCTGACTGCTGTGGCTGACTGTCTGCCAGTAGTTACATTGTAAATGTTAACCTTGAATTGTAGAGCGCTACAGAATATTACTGGCAGTAATGGAATACAAAGGCATATTAAAAGCTTGTTTTCTACAGGACTTATAAGACTCAAAATTAAATGTGCAAAGTGAAATATACTTTTACTGTTGTTTATTGCAATATTTTTATGTATTTATAAAAGTTTTTCCACCTTTAAAAAACTTGACCAATAGCTGATATTTGGAAATTATGACAGACAGATTAGCAATCCAGCTTTTACCAACTTTCATCTAGCACCTTTTAATAAGACATACAACAATCATATTCAAACAGATTATTTCTGAAGCTTTTTGTTCATTTCAAAGCCTGGCAGTCAGAAAAACATCCACTTTCGTATGTAAAAGAGCTGCTTGAACAGTCTGCCCAAGATGTTCATTTGATTCATGGAAGAAAGAAAATAATACGTAAGAGTTGGGCCTATAATTAACTAACGCCTCCTCAGCAGATGAAATCTTGAAATTTTCTTGTCTGTTGCCAATGGCTACTAGATGTTACATTACCAATGTTTTGCTGTGTGTTTTGTTGCAAGTGCGATGGTTTAGCTGCAGTCTGAAGCCCTGCACATGAAATTATCTTTAGTGGTATAATCACTTGTGATGACGTTAACAAGACATTGTAATGAAGGTAACGTCACATCTGTTTACATCATGTCTGCGCTCACAAAACAACCTAACAACATCAAACATACCCACATATATTCAGCTCCTTATTCTTCACAGAAAAACCATTTCTTTATAGCCTTAGCCTCATTACTCTCATTTTTCTTCCTCTGTGCCTCAGCTGGCTGAACTGTTTTTGGCTGCACCCTTTTAATAAAAGAGATCGAACAAGGGACCAAAAGCCTCCTGGGCATTATATGTGTGTTACGCTGTCCTCCTCCTGATGGTCTCATATTGGCAATACCACATCAGTGACCTCTATTTTATCCGTGTTTACCTCCAATGTGTTTGTCATACATCACTTATTTTGATATACAGCTAGAAAACAGCTAATGAGTATCAGGCTGACTGGATGTACGGGAGAAGAGAGGAAAGAAGAGAAAAGGAGAGGAGAGAGATCATTTGATTCACTCCTACTCGCCTGCACACCAACATCAATGCCCTCATCCACCCACCCACCCACACTCCAATTCACATTCATATGAATGAACCATCACATACACATCATTTATTAAAATCTTTTTCCATCTTTAATTCACACACACCACGCAAGTTTAAAGCAGTTTTTCTTTTGGTTTTCAGTAGATCAATAAACTAAACATTTATTGACAGCCACAGCAACATCACCACATAAGACCCATTGTATTGTCCATGCAGGAACGGAATGCAGTATAGCTAGACACGTGACTAAATGGCATAAGGTCTGGCCCTCATTATAGAACCACACACTTAGACATGAAGTGCCCACCTGAACAACACTTACGGCAAACAACCAGCGTGTTTCATATAATGCCACATGATTGCACTAAAATATATACATAAATATATACAGCAGAAAATGTATACAGAATACGCGGCCATGGAAACGAATGGCTATGATTCAGATCATGTTTATGAAATGATTATCTGTCAAAGATTTGATGCCACCAGCCTGCAAGATGTGGCAAAACTAGTAATTAGGTACTTGTGGTATCAACCCAGTAGCTTTAAACTTTACACAAGTTAAAGACACATTTTTTAAAAGCATTCTGTTGAATTCTGTATTCTGTTTTTGTAAAGTATTCTGTTTATTCTGCTGAATAAATTGACACAGCAACACTACTGCCAAAAACATAGGTATTTTTACATTGAAAAAAGGCACAGATGGAACACCAGAATTTTTGTGTGAACATCCCATTGGACAGATTGACAAACTTAACTGCAAAATAGACTATTGTTGACTGCAGGTCATAGGCTTATATTTATGAATGAGAAAAAACATGCTTGAGCAAAAACATCATGCTTAATTTGTTACTTTACCCGAGTGCCATAATGATGCAATCTCTTAAAATAATCTTTTTTTGGGGTCTTTCATTGCAATATCTGAGATGGGCAATTATTTTTATATGTATTTTCAGTTGCCATATAAATGAACAACACTAACCTAAATATTCCCATTTCCTGGAAATACTGACATTAAAATACATTTGACTGTGGCAATTTATGTTCCTCACATTTGCTATAATTAAACCGTGTGTGCGTCATTAAGAAGCCTGTGTCGGTCAACTACTTCTGAAGCCACAAAGCTCCCACGTCAGAATGGTCTGTTTGTGAGCATGTGCTGTGATCTCTAATGTGTGTTTGTACCTTTTTACCACTCTGCTTCCCTAAAACAGTCAGATGTTGTCTGTGCCAACATCTGACTGTGGTGAATCTCGCACTATGAGCACAATTCCTGCCCCACATTAGTGGTCCTTTTCAGACAAACCTAAATTTGATAATGGTTTGAACTGTAAGAGCCATGATTGTCAACACTGATGGTTAGTGGGATGTTGTCAATTAGTGTTTCGCAAAGTGCTTGCAGTACACTACAGTACATACGGGTACATCTCCCCTGAGAGCAACTTAGAGTATAATGGAAGAGCTTATCTTAGGGTGTACTCACACTAGGCACGGTTCAGAGCGATCACACTGGTCAAATGAACAAGGCTTTGGGGGTCAAACACCCTCTGGTGCGGTTCAGAGTTGCTCCTACCAGAACTGAAACCACAGGTTTCAGGAGTGTGCTAACACTCATAACCACTATGCTGCCAATTTTTATATAATTCAATATAAAACGAGGTGGTAAATCCTTTTAATCTATTAGCATGTTTATAATATGTGTAATATGTTTATAATATGGGGTGGGGAGGATACAAGGTGCTATGTTACCGGGCTGCTATAGCTGTTCGTTTAGAAAATTTTGTAATCGCAATAAAAAAGTACTTGTTCTCAGGGATATATCCGAGTTCATATGTGGGTGGTCATTTTACATTGTTTTTCTGTTCAAGCGGGCAGTTTTTTAGCCAAAATAAGTTGCTTTGGATAAAAGTGCCTGCCAAATCCATTACAAATACGCTGGAGTGGTCATTAGGCAGAATGCTGATAACTGCAAGTCAAACTACTATGTTCTATGACCCTACATAAGAACAATGAGAGGGGGAACAAAAGTTTTCAGCTTAAAGTTGAGCGTATACTTTTAAAATCATTCTTCCCTCATTATTTCCCTATTTGCTGTTTATTTGTACTTCAACACAGAAAACAATTATTTTGTGCCTACATCCTCTTTTTTTAGTCATTCTATTTTAGATCTGACTCTGGAATCTCAGGGTTTTGTGTGATTTCTTCAGAGAACATGCAGATGTATGAACTCTAGACCAGGCACCATGAGAGAGGTGAAGTTAGTTCAGGTCTATATATAGTGTCCTCAACAGGTCCAGAAGAGTGGCATTAATAAAGCTCTGTCTCCCCAGAGAGAACATTGTGGACACAGATGTAGATGCACTGTAATGCGCTTTTTCATTATAGTTAGTGACAACTCCTAATTCTGCTGTCTGGTGGAGCTTTGAGCAAAGCAGCATCTGCGACAAGATTAAACACTGCTGTTGATCTGGTAACAAATCACAACAATGCCTGCCAATGTAATGACTGGCTTTCATAGAGCAAATGACATTTAGTTTGCTTACTGCGTGACTTAACAGCTCCCTCTATGAGCATGCTTATCAATGTGCTAAGTAAGGTTGCTAGCATTCTATTCATTTTTACTTAAAATATACTCTACACAACAGACTAAATATCATTATTTATTAATATAATATTACAGCGATATTAATATATATTACAGAGACAAAAGACAGCATCATTTGGTTTTAGATAAATGCATCAGACTCCATTTTAAGTATTTTATATACAGTCCGACTTGTAAGGAGTGGCTAAACTACCACTTTTACGGTTCTGACTAAACTAGCAACTGTAAAGACATGTGATTCTTAATGAATAAAGGCCTTGAGAGGCAAAACTATCTCTGTCCCTCAGGTCATGCCCTCGTTACACGATTTCTGTTTGAATTCTGCTGTTGCAGCCGAATGTTTAAGGTCTGCAACAAAAACTCCACAGTGCAGCCAAATCGGTGCCCGCTTGGGTAAAATGCCCCCCTAATTAATTCCTCTTTTCACTAGTAAAAACTGCAATTTCATTATTGTGTGCTAGGCAAATTTTACATTTTTCACACAATATTTGAGTTTGGTGCTGCAGAATTCAATAAGAGTAAGTTATTTTCAGATTTCTGAAGCGTGTTCAAGCGAGCCATAAAACAGTGTTTAATTTTAATTCAAACGTTTAATCAAATTGTATAATCAAACATTTATACAGAAGTTTTACTGTTTGACAAATAAAGTCAGTGTGTTTTTTTAACTGGTTACAATCCCTTTCAAATGAACTCTAAAAGGAACATTTGTCTTCTCATAAACAGTTAATTCAGTGCCCATTTCTTTGAGGATCTGTTGTTTGTCTTATGAACACCCACATCCCCTTCGGTGAGCCTCTCATCAACCATTCATCAACCATTCAGAAACACCTACTTTACATTAACATCAGTTATCATCATGATCACCATCATAATTATTATTAAAGTGAATTGTAAAATACTTATGAATACATGAACTAAATCAGAAAGACTTAAATATCCCTGACATAGACAAAGTTTTGCATCATGTATCACTTAAAGACATTTCCTGAGCTGCTAAAAGACTTTTGGGCAGCCTCCCAGTTTTTTTGCATAATATAAAAGCCTCACCTTCACCAAGCTCTGACACAAGGTGCTCAACACCATTCAGTACCAAATCTGAACCAGGTTAGGGCATCTTTACAGAAAATGCAATGTGATAACTTGCTAAATAATACAACATGCAATACAATAACATTTTAAATTTGTAAAAACCTATTTAAATTATGTTAACAAAAAAAAAACTGAAAACTATATAACTAACATACATATTTCACATATTTTCTAAGACAACAAAGCATCAATATACCTTCTGTTAGCAGACTCCATGCTATCTGCATCAACCTAAAACTGACAATTCATATGATTTTGTGGAAATAAAATCATATTGCATATTGAAACAAACACATCTGTGATATTTAAATAATTTTCATATATTGTGCAGCCCTACACCAGATAAGTACCAAACTGATCAATCTTTAAAATCTTTCCTGTGCCACAAATTCTCCACTGCTAAGCCATGCAAATCCAAACTCAATATGACTCAAGTTCTACAAACAAGTGACATTCTGAAACATTCTGACTCTAGCTTCTTAGGGTGTACTCACACTTGGCATGGTTGCCTTGAACCATCCTTAAACATGTTATCCCCCCTTCCAACTTCCAACTTAACCATGCAACTTTTTGTTTTTCGCCAATACAAGCACTTTCGCTTATACATTACCTAACAAATTTGTCATCTATGCTGCATAGCAATTTTTCACTTGATTGTACAGCACATATCATAAGATTACTATGGAGACGGAGCAATGCAGCTTTACTCGCAAAATACAATTTCTGTTCATCAATAAGGTGAGAACCAGACCAATTACAAAACTACATATACTTTGAATAATTAAATTAATTGAAAAATGTTATATCCATATAGTAATAGCAGGTGTTTGTTGTCATAATGATGAGTAGCTGTTCTGTGCTCTAGCACAGTTAGCGCTCACACTACATGCAAAACGTGCCTGAGCCCAACCGAACCGATCCCACTTTTTTAAGCGGGCCGGAGCACAGTTAAATGAACCGTGCCTGGCAGCTCACACTGGTCAAAGGAAAAAGGCTTTGGGGGTCAAACACACCCAGCCACGGTTCAGCCTAGTGCGAGTACGCCCTTAAATGTTGGCTGAGACTCCAGCTGACCCAAAGCTTCTATGCTACCCCTAAATGCTGATAAAGATCATATTATCACTGTGCCCATTTCTGATTTTCTGGAGAGAAGGAATGTGCTTTAGGGGCGTTAAGGGAAACAAAAACACCGGCAGTGATAATGATGACTTAGCTTAACACAGAAACACAACACCCTGTGCAACAATTACCAATAGTAGCCTCAGTGACAGCAACATACAGAGTAGACAGTCTGGGGGAATTTAGACCGTCAGCACTCTGGGGGGGCTGCAATCGCATTCCTCTCAGCTCTGCAACTAAATTGATGCATGCTTCCATTTTCCTCTTCATCCAGTCATCACAGCCAACACAGCCATCCAGCCAATGATTCATCAGTACATCTGAGTAGATCTGTCTGTCCATCTGTCAGCTAGTATCCATCCAACCAATTATTTATCTTCTGTTCGCTATCTCCTTCCACCTACCTAACCACACATTCATCTACAGGGGTCAAGGTCTCAGTAGTTTTAATAATGTCCAACAGGCAGAAAACAGGCATTGTGGGTATAACTCATGATGAGCTAATTAATGTGATGCTAAAATAGGTCAACCAAAAGGACAACATGTGTGGGTGTGGGTGTGCAACAGAGAGAGGGAGAGAGATGTGCAAGTTAAAACAATCTTCTTAAGACCTATGTTTGTAAAGCATCCTAGTGGCAAATGACAAACAAATAACAAATTATTTAAACAAATAACATCAATAACATTTTGCAGTCAATAAAGTGACAATTTGTCAATAAAGTGACAATGACAGCAGTCAATAAAGTACAATTTTCAATCTTACAATTGTACAATTTTCAAAAGTTCAATTTTAAAATGTTGAGCTACACTTAATTGCCCTGGATCAATTTGTTTAATCATATTAGCTGACACTGTCCAAAAGATTATGAGTAAAAAGATTCTAAAGACACAAATTAGGCAGTGGAAATAAAATGTGTTCAGACGTAAGGGCTCAATACAGCAGGGGTACTATTAGCCCCTCCAAATCCCTGTCCAGACGACATGAGAGCCTGTCCAATAGATTCTAATGGTCAACACCAGCACCAGAACTGACCGAAGATCTGACCGTAATCCCCCTCCATCCTCCGCCGCATGCTGCGTTAATGTTATCAAATCCTGTGATCCTGTCCTATCACTCCATTTATATAGCAGGCATAGGAGGCTCTGCCATGTACGACTTAATTCAATCACTAAACGATCTAACCTCCAAAAGACAGCCGTTCAAAATACTGACATTAAAGCTGGTTGTGCGGTACAATTAACCACAGGCATTAGGAATGGTAGCTACCTTTCCCCCTTCCCTTGTTTTCAAGTCTTCGGGCCACGCATCCCCCCTCCAAAGCCTATGACAAATCAAAATAACAACAGATGGCATGCAAACCCAAGATCGTACAGCATTGCATTTTAAAACGATCACAGAAATCTCTAACATCATCAGTGTGTTGAACCGTGATGTTTGGGTGGAAAGCTCACATGATGGTCTGGGTAGGACTTAATGTGAGCTGTGTGGATTTGCAGACACGCCGAGACAAAAGGCGAGCAGCATGGTCATCCACAGACCAGTGTGACCTAAGTGTACCACCGTGCCATAAATCACCACACAATTTTCCTAACCACGACTACAAACACAACGTCCGATTGCCATTATTATATCGTGATGACTGCAGCTTAATCTGTATACCAGCAGCCCGTTACCGACGCTCAGACTTACCGATGGCGCGGTTGTTTTCAAATCAAATGAATCGGACCTCTCAGCGTTTCTCTTGGACGAGGACAAAGCGGGATCAGATCACATAGGTGTTTCTCTCTTGCTCTCGTCAGTCCCGTTTTAAAACTCCTTTGCGTTAAATCAGCATCCTTAAAGGTTTGTTTTAAAGCCCGTGCGGCGCGGGCGCTTACGAAACATAAAGCGAGTCCCTCGCGTGACTCAGAGCTCAGGTAACACGCCGAAATAAAACCGTTATTTCCGTTTTTCCTTTAAATCATCATAGATCCTCAATGTCCACGCGACCTCTTATGTCTCTCGTGCCACAACGCCCGTCCCTTTCTCGTCTTTCTTTAGTACGACTGATAGACGAAAGAATGAATGATCGAGGGGGGCTGGGGGAAGAGGGGGGGCTTTACTCTAATGGCATCGACATCGAGCACATACACAGTTCGAGCGAGATACGGCATGCGCGAGTGGGACGCATATTATTTCTATGTAAAACGCATCTGCGCGCCCACGTACGGTGCACGCGGAGTGAATTAATTCCGCTGTACGTCAAGACTGTGTTTGCAAAGCCTATGAGTGTTTTTAAACAAGTGCGCCACTTAGCACCCAAGAAGACAGATCTGCGAATAGATATATGCCACCATGATGCAAATCAGAGAGTCAGATAAGAAAACCTACATCTAGTTAGTCTGTGTGGCGATCTGTAAATTGGATATTTTTCTATGTACTGAATATGGTATTTCAATTCAATTTCTTAGCATTCACAACCCACAGGTTACTGTCATTCTTAACCAAGAACTTGTACATCATAACATTCAATGCATTAGTGCTGGATGAAACCCCAATCCAGGCAGCTGCAGTTTAAAGATGGTTCAAGACCTGTTATGAAGCAGTCCAGTTTGACTTTATGAAGAGGATCTTACATGACTCTACCGAACTATTGGATATGGACACACACACACATGCCATCAGATCCATGGTACAGATGGAGATTAGGAAAACAAGGACGTTCCTTCTTAAACACAGTATTGTCATTGAGGCATGATGGGCACTGTCATATGGCTCTTACAGCATATAGTTATTGAAACATATGCTTCATATATGCCAGCTGAGTATATTCATGCTCTTATCCCTCAACAGAATGCATTACCCCTGAGAACACTCTCACTATGATCTTATAAGATCATATGAAGATCACATAACACACATTCAAGGCTTTGTTGCCAAATATCCAAAAGTACTCTGATACTGATATGATAAAAAGATCACCAGAAGACAAAAATGTATTCCTGATTCTTGACTCAGGAACTCAATTTCCTGAGTCAATTTTTTATATGTAGTTCTCTTTCTTTCCCTTTTTCTCTCTTCTCCCTAAACCTTCACCCCTCCACCTACAATGGACCCCATCCCTACCTGGTCCCCCAAAGTACACAATAGTGTTGGTGACAAAGAAAAAGAGCTGAGTGGGCAGCAATGTGTATGTGTGTGTATTAGGGCCTGCTGCAGCTGGGACAGACTGACTGAAGCTCTGCTTACATAGAATTGCTTTTTGCTCACACCAGCACATTCAAACTCCCTCTCTCTCTCTCTCTCTCTCTCTCTCTCTCTCCATCAATTCAATTTAAACACCTTTATTGGCATGATTCTTTATATACATTTATATACAACATTACTTAAGGGTCCATGTAATCATGCAGCCTCTATTTGGTAAGGACCGGCCTCTGTTTTTCTGTATAATAATATTTTGCCAGGTATTTACTGTTTGGAACAAGTGTGTGTTCTAATTACCTTATTAGCTCCAACATTTTTTTTGCTAGTTTTTAGGAGGACGATTACTATGGCTAGTACAATGAGTGGAAGTAGGTAGTGGGACTGCATCACATAACAACTGTTTATTAGTAATATATTTAAAAACATAAATGAAAAAAATAGCCTGAATTATTAGCACACACATCAATTTCTGTGTATTTTTTCACAGAAGACATCATATGTGCCTCAGACTCATTGCTTGTGTCCAGTGCTCCAAATCTGCTGATCCTGAGCACCCGGGAGACTGTGCTAGCACAGATCAAGACTTTGATGTCTGTGCTTGTGTAACACTGCTGCTGTGTAGATCATGTACATGATAGCATACTTGTTACATGACAGCATGATTCTTCATTGACTGACTCTACCCTGATGCTGTGGTCACGTTTGCATTCTAGATGATCCATCTCTCTCTCTCTCTCTCGCTCTATCTCTCTCTCTTCATCAATCCCACTCTCTCTCTCTCTTCATCCATCCCACTCTCTCTCCGACCTACTAAAAGATATTCATATTCCTCTCACAGCCTCCTAGAGTCATCTCACTGGGACAAGCAAACTATTTCTGTTCTCACCCTCTTTCTCTCAACACTAAGTTCTACCTATCCTCCAGAAACAAGTTTTCTGAAGGTCGTCATCTGTTCTACATTAGACCAAAATAGTTGTTGGCATGAAAATAGGACATGTATGTAGGAAAGTAGATAGAAGAATGGGGTCAAGACGTAAATGCGAAAAAGGGAAACTGCAATGTAATTTAGGTCATGAGATTTGGGGTCAGAAGAGATAAATGTTCCTTATACAAATAAAGAATCCAGGCTACTCTCAAGTCTAAAAAAGCTTCAATAGTAGTTGAAGAATTCCCTAAAAATAAGCAAGATAACAACTGCAGGAATGCAGCATCTGCAGGGGAATGATCCCACTTATGCTACTGTACATGAAAAACAGCATATTAAAACCACAGTTAGTTAATATAAGCCATTAGAAATATTACTGGAACTTTAAGAAACATACCTGTCGATGTCTGCAGGTAGCTCAACTGGTAGAGCATTGCATTAGCAGCGCAAAGGTTGAGGGTTCAATCCCAGGGAACACAAGTACTGATAAAAAAAAATGTATACCATGAATTCACTGTAAGCTGGATAAAAGCATCTGCCAAATCAATAAATGTAAATGTAATACAGATATTGAACATAATCTTCGCCATGTGCAACTTGTTGAGTGTCTTGTTGGTTGTATTGAGTGTTATTTTTCAATGGCTGGGAATTGAATTTATAGGACTGAAGATTGATTATAGAGTGAGACAGATAAGATACAACAAGGATGTGGCAGCATAAAAATGGCAACAGGAAGAAAACAAATTAAATGTTCATTTCTGGCTCCTTCCCAGAATACATTGTGTGGAAAGCATCATATATATCTCTTAGAAAATGCCACAGATGTGCTACTGTTGTGTGTCTACATTGCTATGTAATCTTTAGATTATAAAGTAAATGTAATAAATATAACTGAACTTAAAACCACAGACAAAACATAAACAGATAAATATGTTGATGGGAGAAAAAGAAGCCAATCACTCACAATGTGTGGACTAATGTGTTTATCCTTAAAACCAAATACACTCACATAGCATAGTTAAAGACAAAATTACATAACCCAGATATCACAGTAAAGTTCTGGCCTCAAACTTTATTTAAGAACTATTTTAATCAATCACAGACCTAAAATAGCCATCTGAAACCAGGACACACCAAATCATGCATGCAGTCCCTCTCTCTCTAAATTCTACATTTTGCAATATATGGATACAATTATATTGATTCACTATTAAATTTAACAGCATGGACCCAGAGACAAGCACCGCATGATTCGCTAGCTGGACCGCTGAGACTTACAAACAGTACAAACTTAATCTCTGACCTCATTGAGTAGAAACAGTGTGAGAAAAGAAAGAGAATTGAACAACACAGACAAAGAAAGGACGAAAGAAAGAAACAGAGGCAATGCGAGGCAATGCTCCCGCCAGATAAGAATCAGGTCAATTAAGATTTAGCAAGATGCAAAATGAAAGTAATGTGAGGTTCTTCAAACAGTGTAATAGTTCAGATGTACTAGAATGAAACCTCTGGGAGTTCCAGAAGACCATTGAAAACCATATCAGATGTTTCTACTCTGCATCTGTATGTGTGTCAGCAAGTGTGTTTCATTTACTAAGAGCTTTTAACTCAGTTAAATACGTGTCCTATATTTAGGCACCTCTGGGTTTGCTAATTGGGGACTCGCTGACCTATTCATAAGTGCCTTTCTAATTATTCTAATTAAGACTAAACATAGCTGTGGTCCATAAAAAGCCAAGTGTTACCTCATGAGGATGAGGTGTACAACAGTCACTTTTATATGAATGAAATATGATCAATAATACATTATTCATATAAACAAATACAACACTATCCAATGCCCCAATGCATAAGCAAGGGATCCTGCACTGTAGCTGACAAAATAAAGTTACGTCTTCCTGTATGTTAAAATATATCTGCCCCACCTTCTCTCCCTCTCTACAACTGGAATGAGAACAGACCAAAGCTGCTAGCACATGAGATGATTCTTGTTGCTATGCAACCGCTATATGGGATGATGTGTTATACTGTGCAGTGTATTGCACTATATAACCATTCTAATGAATATCCGTCTGCATCAGTGACACAACAGGGTAATGTATGTGGGATCCTAAAATAAATGCAAGACAGTTTTTCAGAATGAATCACCATTCAGTGTTCATGCACAGATTGTATTACTTCAACAATAATTTTAATAGATCTGCTATACATTAATTGATTTGAAATGATCAATGTGGTCATTTTAAAACAACACATCTTTATTTCAGTTATGCAATTTTCATTCTAATTCTAAAGACGATTTACAGATGTGTGAAAAATAAATTCAATTAAGCAGTAAATCTATAGAGATGCGCTAGAAAGACAAATGAGTCACACGTAATTAAGATTTAATCTGATGAATCTCTTTGTATTAATTTTTATCTTTATTATTTCTGGTTGTTTAATTGATTTATTGGACCATGTGTACTAATGCAGGTAGTCACGTGCACACCCGTCTAAAACATCCTCTGATGAAATAAATCACACCTGTCACACTCGGATGTTGAAGTTTCATTCGCTTAATGGGAATAGAATCATCGAACATGTTTACACTCTCTTTTGTAGCAACTCTGTGCTTGTTAGTAACATAACAACTAAAACTTTTAGGCAACCAATACAATACCCACTGACAGACACAATACAGGATAACTAATGACTGCAGTCCCATTGAATGACAGTGAACACCTATTACCAGCCAGAAGAGATATACATACAGTTAGTCTGAGTTGGTAAACAGATTGTTGATATACGTAAATAAGCACAGTGAGTCATACTACACGAACGAGATGAAAAGAAAGTATTTCTGAGTTGGAGAATGAGTCACAGTGGTCACATTTAGTCACAAAAGTAGAAAAAGATACAGTTTTAAAATAAGATGCAAATGTTGATGAATGGAAGAAAAATAACAAGTTACTTACAATTAATACACTATAAGCAACTATAATTTATAATTACTATAATATTGCAACTCTTATCAATATTATCCGTTTCATCTCATTTTTCCTAACAGTGCAATAGTCACGTCAATGGGTTCACTGATTAATGTGGTGAGGGCCCCCCCGAGCGGTCAAACTGAGTTACAGCAGACGAATCATATAAGGGCCTTGTGGGAATAACCCAGTCTCTGAATCTAAATACTTGCCAATCATTGCAAAAGAACAATTACTGTAAGACAACTGTGTATTTGAGGTATCAAAGCATTTTACATTTGTACTGTAAATTTATAGAGCACGGCACTAGCTAATAACTAGTGCCATGGCATAACTTGAGATTGTAGGTCCTTTTCGACAAGAGCACTTGCATAACGCATAATGTATTGTTAATGTAAGAACAAAGATCAGAGTTTTGCCCTTGAGCAGGGCATCAAACCCCAGGGGTTTCCATATAAACTGTCTTTTAGTGCACTGCGAGTCAATCTACATTAAAATCAACTCAAATCTGCCATATGAATACAAACATAAAGAAGTTTGTAAAGAAATATAAAAACTAAGATCAGCAATTAAACAGATACATGCATGTTGTAGGAGAACAAGAAGTCATGGTACTTCTATGCAAATCTACTTAAATTTCTATTTGACATGCAAATCAGATGGGCAGCTCTAACAGTAGATCTTCATATTAAGATATTCAGCATCACAGGACCTTTGGAGACACACTGCAGTGTTTTCTTGTATGGTTTTACAGGTAAATACCTAATTTTTTAATAATTACTGTGTGTTATATTTGTTTGCTATGACTGTGCCACTGTGTAACTTTAAGAACACATTTCGCAATTTAGGACCTGAAAGAAGGTTAACTGTTTAAAATAGGTTTTGATGTAAACATATGTTACATCTTCTTCAATGAATAAATGAATAACCATTTAAAAAATTAAACAATCTGAAACTCAAAATTTCAAAAAGCTACTAGGTAGATACAAAGGCAATATTTATTGTCTATTTCTTATATGGGACAGTATGGAATATTATTATGTGTATTGAGTATAATGTGTAAATAAAACTTCAGTATCACTGAATTTGTTTTTAGAGCTTTAAAATATTCTGTACTTAATATGCATCAAATATGTTTGTGTCTCTAACCAAAACATCAGTAAACTGTTTTAGTGAGATCTAAGCAATACAAAATAGACTGATCAAACAAAAAAACACACACACACACACACACAATTTAAAATGTTGTTGCTGTAAAGAGTTATTGTGTGGATGTATTGTTGTATTTGTTTCACTCAGGTCACACCAAAGGAAAAAGAGAAAAAATGACTCCCAGTTTTGTCATTGTCCTGGTTTTTACTGGAGGTTGGTAAATTCACATCTTCTTATGCTAAAATAATCACAGCACAGTAACATCTAAAGCATAAATGTGAATGAATGTAAATATATTAACACAAAAACACAATGAATGATGATCTTTTGCTCACTACCTTCTTCTCAGTGCATTTTCTTATCTTCATGCAGGGGTGATCAGTGTGACAGGACTGCTGACATCATGGGTTACCAGGTGCACATTTTATAGTCCTTTAAACCTAAACCACACAAAACGTGACAGACCACTTCAGTCTATAAGTCTACAAATTCGAAACCTATAGTATTCTATATGTCAAAATAATTTATTGAGACACAATTAGAAATTTTAGTTAACATACATAGTGGAGCGATTATTAATTCATATTTAATTCTCTGTTATTAATTACAAATAAAAATCTGATAATTATTATATTTTGACCTAGGTTTGAAAGCATAGCATTCGAAACTCACACAGAGAAAACAATATTGGCAAAGACATTGGTTGTAGCCCAGGATGCGTCAAACAGGCTTAAGACACAATCAAACACAAACTTTCCTGGAACTGTATCAAGTACATCAAGAGTGACGTCCGCATCATCTACGGTATCTGGAGCATCATCTGCCGTCGCTACAGCTGAAGCCTATTGGAAAACAACAGCTGGGGCAGCAGCAGTGACTACAGCTGGTTCTGTAGAAAATACAGCAGCTGGAGCAACAATCAGCTCATCTGAGACTCCAGAGAACATGGAACCATCAACAAAAACGGCAACGCTCAGAAAACCCGAGATAAGTCCTATTGTTAGTGTACCAATAGATAAAAATGATGCAGACAAACCAACAGAAAAAAGCAGCACTTTGGCAGAAGAAGAATCAGAGACAACAAGCGCTGGAACTATAGCAACAAGTTTCACTCCAACTATAACTGCAGCTAATATCAGGGGCGCAACTGTAATTGCACAACCAATAAAAGATGGAGCAACAAAATTGATTGCTGATAGAATCATAAGTAAAAATAAAACTATAGATGGGTTAACAATAATCAATAGAGCAACAAGTATAAAACATGTAACTGCCACTGGAACAAAAGAAGATACAGATAAAAAACAATTAACTATAATTGGCGCATTCACATTATTAACAACAAGCACAAACTCCATTTCACCAGAGACACAGTCTGTTGAAACGTTTACTGAGTCCAAACCTACAACAAAGGACCCTGCAAGCAGACATAGTCAAGAAAAGGAACCAATGACCTACGAGAAGACTTTATACTCTGCCATCACTATGGGATGCATCCTAGTTTTATGTTCTGTCTTAGCTCTAAGTTTGTTTATAAAGGATTTTGTTTGGAATTGATGAAATATTTAAGATGTTGGGGTATATGTTAAATGCTATATTCTTTTAATTTTTTAATGAGTTACAATTATTTGAGAGTATTTGTTTTGAAATACCTTGATAATTCTTTAAGATTAATAACATCATGGAAATCAATTATTTGAATGAAGGCGTAAAGGAATAATCATTTAAAAATAAAGGTTTGATTTTGTTTACCATTCCAAGCATGTATGACATAATTTCTTAAATTTGTTTAAACTTAACCAGGCTTTATATATAAAGTGTAGATGCTATTGAACTATTAAAGTTTAAACGCGACTGTGAAACAGAATTAATTTATGAATTAAAATTGTATGAGCTTTTTTTAAGAATGCATTTAGTTTTAGATCATGTGACTGAAAGTAGATGAAGCGCCCAGCGCACCGCGCGTTACAATGCCTCGTTGGCGCAGTAGGCAGCGCGTCAGTCTCATAATCTGAAGGTCGTGAGTTCGAGCCTCACACGGGGCAGATGTTTTTGTATATCAAACTTTTTCATGTTTTATATTCTATCTAAATATTTTGTTTTGCCCCAGTAAAGCTTATCCAATAGAAATGTATTAATGTTAAAGATGTTACGGTCAAAGACGTTTCAGAAAGAGCGCTCAGTATATTTTTTGCGGTTCTACTGCCACTAGTGGTAAAAATGATTGTTTTTGCCACTAGAGGTAAGTATAACGCCACAAAAAAGTTACAGGCACTTTAGTGGGCCAATGGCACACTCATGACATAAAAACAAATTAAAACATGGTACAATTTAAAATATTTTTTTCATAGGAAACAGCACAGCTTGGAGACATAACGTGGTTTCACCTTTTGTTTTACTTTTATTGAGGGTATAATGATACTATTTTTCAAAACATCTGTTATTACTTAAAACAAGGGTCCACTATTTTGTAATGTTTTAAATACCATAATTTGTTGAGAATAATAATAATAAATAAACCAAAATAATAAAAAAAAATAAAAACATCAGTAATCTAGTACTCAACATCGAAGTTTGACTTCTTGTTTTCATTAATTTCTTTATTTCTTTGGTAAAACCTTTTTTTCCTACTGCTTTAGAATGGACCTTGCATGGTTAGGTCAAGTCATTTCTAGAAGACCTAGTTTCCCAACTTGCTGTTAAAAATAACTTATCTCTTACAGTTGTGTCTTATTAAGAAGGCAAAGGTAATTAGGATTTTTTTTACCATTCTGTTTCATTGAAACACTTTTACACATTTTTAAAAATGGCTTTAAAAAACAAAATCATCATGCCATCTTTTTAAATTACTAACTTCATATAAAATAGTATTGTGCTCACCAGTGCAACCAAACAAAGATGACAACGGTTGCATTATAAGGATAATAATATACAAAGTAAATTAATAAAACAAAACACCATCCAACGATGAACAACAAAAAACATAGACATCAATAAAACAAAGGAATTTCACAAAAATCAGGTGATCGTTGATATCAAACTGTCTGAATAAGTGGTTTGGGCACAAACCTAAGTTTTAAAAAAAACTTTTTAAAACTTTTTAACAAAAGTATGTCTTTAAAAAAATAATAAAAGGAGAAAGAGATGAGAAAACACACTATTTTACAAAAATGGTAAGCTAAGTTTAAGTTACCTAAAACTTGCCTAACAGAAACATAAATACAAAGAACTAGCCCACTTATGTTAAAAAACAC
Organism: Ambastaia sidthimunki; assembly: GCA_036877625.1. Classification (NCBI taxonomy): domain Eukaryota; kingdom Metazoa; phylum Chordata; class Actinopteri; order Cypriniformes; family Botiidae; genus Ambastaia; species Ambastaia sidthimunki. The sequence continues at coordinate 76,392 of JAZGTK010000349.1, forward strand.
ATTTTAACCAATCATAATTCCTCATCCAATGACAAAAACATTTTCAAATGGTGCAAGCAGATTACTGAGAGATGAGCTAGAAATTAACAATAAAATAAATGCAAAATAACAAAATATTAATACATAAACAGTTAATGATGATTCTACATTGATGATCAACTAATATTTTCAACATAGGAAATACCAGATAAAGACAGAGACATGAAATTCCGTAGTGTTTGTTGGTAAATGTTTGTAGAAGCAGTTATACTAGATTTGATGGAGTACTAGTGGTGGCATATCATTGTTTATGTATGTACTTGTGCTGTTATTGAGCCCTAGCCCGTATACACACATTGGGTCTGCGTGCCGCAACAAATCCAACTTTACAGTGACATCTGAATGAGCCTGAGGTGTTAATGCAGCGTGCATTCTTACAGGGGCTCTGCCCTGATCCTCGCCCTGCACATTCATCAATATCTAGAGAAAGAGACAGAGGAAACATCACAATATTCATGTTCATACATATAATTCGTACGCCTGCAAGTGATTACACAATATGTCAACTTCATGGGCATGCTTCAGTTTTGACTCTACCTGCGAGCGCAACATTTTAAAAATGTCCAAATTAATATAATAAAACATGTCAAAACCACTTTAGGTAATTACTAGTAAAAATAAATCATAAATCAGCCAATTCATGTTTTACTAACAATGTTTTATCTAATCGGTTTGTATGCAGGTTAAGACAGCACATACCATAAATGACGGTATACAAGATGTCCTCACTGATTTAGTAAAACAAACCTGTGTGTAATTTAGACTGTCTGCATTAATACTGACCTGTACAGCGTGTTCGTGAGTAATCCAGTACAAATCCAGGATTGCACTCGCACATTGTACCTAAATAAGATCGCACACAGCGACCATTAGCACAGCCACACTCATCTGAGTCTTCTTCTGAACTGTCTCCTTCTAAACGGGTGAGAGAAACAATAATGAATCACTGAATCTCTTCTGTGACTGATGAACTCTGTGGTGACTGGCTTTCAAGGTCACCTGGGTTGTAGCTGGAGAAAGCTGCTAGAACGTCGCCCTCTCCATCAGACTCAGTTTCCAAATGCATCTCACACAACCTGTTAAAAAGTACTGCACACAGCAAAACCAAAATAAAGCAAGTTACTTCATTTTGAAGCTCTAACTCACTTTAATACCACAATAAGATCCATCCAGTGTAAAATGAATATTAACATTGATGAAGGCACATCTAAAACAATATTAGTGATTATTATTAATTTAAAAAAGCATACGGTGCAATAATATATGCATGAATTACTAACAAATGAAATGATTGAGCTGGTCCCTATTGAACTGCAAATTAGTCTAACTCATAAATATTTAAATAACAAGTGAGAGTAAAGGAAAAACATCCAACAAATGCCAAACAGAAAATGTAACTCCTTTAAAACTTTTTAAAAACATCCCAGGAATGCATTAAGCTGGCGATGAAATATACATACGCATGAAATTTACATACATATGACCTTTCTATATATTTTTATTTATGACCAGTGTAGTAGCTCTGCTGGTATGTAAACAACACAAGAAAGGCATCTGTCAACTGAAGGCACATTGTATCATGATGCAACAGACACTTCCAGTCTATGCAGCTTCACTGATATGTATATACAGTATGTGCAAAACATGTCCAATGCAGTCAGGGTGTAAATGTGTGCATGACTGCTGAAGGATTGTGCATTACCTGAATTTCTGTTGGGACAGGTGCGGCACTCTGGGCCCCAGCCTCGTCCATAATGACAGCAACACTCAGAGTAGGTCACTGTTAGCTCGTTCCGAGGCATAGTACACATAAGATCCTCATCAACCTCCTGGAAACATATGTCCTTATGTGCTGCTGTGCGGTCTAACAGAGAGAGATGTGGTGATGGAGAATATAAGTGTATGAACATCATGACATCATGCTCTAGGGCTTCTGTTTTAATAATAATAATAACAACTCACAAATGATAAATTCAAAAAATGCAAAAATATAAAATCTACTTTTTCTGCAGCACTACAAATTATGCTGATTTTAAGATTTTTCTTTGTCTGCATTGAGTCAGAAGATCATTGTGTGTTCACACCTTCTATTGGTTAAAATTTGCTTCTGTTCAGCTCTACGAATCTGCATCAGAATTTGCCAAACCCGGACTTTTAGTTTGACACACATTTGTGTTTGTATGCTCGTGAATGAAGTGAATGAAACATGAAGTCTAATGTGACTGATCTTATCGTCGCCAAACACAACATCTGTAATCGTCAGCAGTCACTTGATAAAGAGATACGTGAACTGCAACAGAACATGGGCTGAGAGTTGGGACTAAAGGAAACTAAATTAGGTCATAAAAACGCCTTCATTAGTTACAAAGTCTGCATGTGTTTGGTGAACAGCTTGTCATACCCACCGTCATAGACACATTGCTTGAGGGCTGCGCTGAAGGTGAGAGGCTGCTTGCAAATGCAGTGGAAGGAGCCGGGAGTGTTGACACATTTCCCGTTCCTACAGTAGGAGGGATCCTCGCACTCATTCACATCTGAAAGGTGCACCACAGACACACCCGTTACTAAAAAGATATACAGAGAGACGGAGAGATATAGAGACAAAGAGAAAAAGGGGGGAGGAGAACAAGGAGAGAGCCATCAGAAGCACACAGTTTTAGGTGAGAACTTCAATAAATAAGAATTATCATTATATCTTATTATATAATTATATCTTAAAGAATAAATAATTTTATCTTCACTATTCCAGAAGGAACAGACAAGCTGTAGTAACATTAGTGATGCTTAACCTGTTGGTATGATATGATAAATATACCAATTACCAGTTAAGTACCATTACCATTATACAAAACATTACGTAATGTTATTTAAGTGAGAAATGGACCGCCTTATGGACTGCCTAGAAAAAAAAACACTTTCAATATAAACAAAAATGACAGTCTATAGCATTCTTAGTTAAATTAAAATCATGCACTTTTTGTACATTATTTCTACTATTCTGTACAGCTCCACTCACCCGCCTGTTCCTCAGGTGTGACACAGCCATTGCGGTCGGTTGCCAGAATCCAAGGAGATGTGCAGATGCAATAGTAGGAATCTTGTGTGTTTACACAGTGGCCATTTTTGCAGTTAGCGGGGTCTTGACATTCATCCACATCTACAGCAAAACACACATGCTCAAAACATGCTCATTGAAACACTACAATTTCTATCATACAATTATACAATACATTGATGTCGACATCAACCCAAGACAATTGTAAAAACGATGACACTCTGATAATTTTAATAAACTGAATATTTAGACATTTGTTTATTAGTTATGTCCTTTATGATTTCCTCTGACAATTTGTGTGCACTTTAAATAGCCATAATGTTCCAGAAGCTATTCGTTGGCTGACTATTAAAAGAAAAAGAATAAAAGATTTCTTTTATTTTTTCACCATTTATTCCGGTGGTGTGTATTAAAAATCATAAAATAAGACCCTAATAGTCCAAACAACTTGTGGTGCAAATATTGATCCACACCTCAGTGGTATAACAGCCCACGTCAAAACGTCTGAACATGTTACATTGCAGCCTCATTGGTGCAGTAGGCAGTTCTCCGTCTCATAATCTGAAGGTTGTGAGTTTAAGCCTCACACTGGGCAGAAGTTCTTTTAGCAAGTAAGCTTCACTATGAAGTGTAACACGCTTATTTAACAACACATACCTGTGACTGTGGGAAAGACACACTTCTTGTTGGTAGCGTCAGGGACCCACGGTGAACTGCAGGTGCAGTAGAATGATCCTCTGGTGTTCACACAATGACCATTTGTACACAGGGATTCATCATGACATTCATCCACATCTGTAGAAGGAAAGAGAGTGAGAATATAGGTTTGATGAAATTAAAAGTTTTAATGTTTATTGACAGTGTGAGTTTATTGATGTGTTTTAATGCCATAATACCATTGTTGCTATTTAATGAACATTAATATCTGGCTGTGAAGACAGCAACAAAAAGGCTTTTTAAATAAAATTGCTTGTGAACTTATTTTATGTTTTTGTGCTAAATAAAAATACTTTTGTTTTTGATGTGGGAGTCAAGATGAGTCTGGTACACTGATATGTACAAATAACATTATATACAATTAATGGGAAAAAATGATTTTGAATAAATAAAACCCATATGTAAATGTATTTAAAGTGTTAACAAAGCAAAATCATTATATATTATTTTAAACAAATGAAAGCATTGTATAAATTAAATGTCTGGGGATCTAATTCATAGTGCAAGTATTTGTGGGCAATTTGTGTGCTTCGTATCACACTAGAAAGTCTTATAAAAAGCTTTGATATCAACAAACTGAAAGTCTTGTTTCAGTTTGTATACACTGTCTGAACAGGCATGAAAAACGATGTGACTTTACCAATACATTCCAGTAGATTGCTGTCATAATAAAATCCCTGTTGGCAGTAGCATTCAAAGCCAGGCTGTGTGTTCATACAGCGTCCCTCCTTACAGATCTCATTTGAGAACAAGACACACTCATCAATATCTACAAAAAGAAAGAGAGGTTTATATATTTATTGTTTCACACAGAAAGTGTGTATGTGTGGATACACGTGTTCACATGTACCTCTGTGCATTGGTAATCCATATTCTATCTTTCCCTCATCATGGTAAAATCCTCTTCCAACTGGACAGAGGGAATGATACTCCGCTAGAAACAACATCAAGACAACATCAATCAAACACCTATACATCTCTTCATCCATTCAATGATGCACCAATCACCTTCCTTCCTTAAATGCATGCATTCATTTCTAACCTGAGTGAAAGACAGGACAGGGGTAGATTTCACAGTGATCCCCCCATCCCACACCGATAGAACAACAGCACTCCTGCTTGGTAACGTTGGTTGCCAGGACGCTGTCACAGAACACTGTGTCATCCAAATTTAGATAGCATTCCTTCTTATAGTTCAAATTCAGCTCAACTTCTGTGTGGAAAAATACAAAGATGGAAAAAACAGACCCTTTAAATAAGGCTGCTGCATAACAAAGCAATTTCATTTAAACCAAAAACACACTTGTTAGGCACTTTGATGAACAAATTCCACAACTCTTACCCTCACAGCTGTGTTTGTCTTCAGATAACATGAAACCATCGTTGCAAACGCAAACATATCCGCCCTGTCTGTTTTCACATACACCATGAGGCTGACACAGACTCCTGTCCACAGCACACTCATCTATGTCTGAGAGAGAGCGAGAGAGCGAGAGAAAGGGTCAACTAAAGGACAGAAAGCTGGAATGAGGAACTTAAAGATGCAAAATATGAGAAACCTCTGTTTCTGTATGCAAGTATGACTGTGTGTGTACAGGGTTTAATATACGTTTTCAAAAAACAATTTGTGAGGATAATTTAGGTGGTAATTTTAGATGGTCCTCACTAGTCACAGAACCTTTTACTTGCAGATTAGGTTTAGTGAAGAGAAGATATCATTAACCCTTTAAATCATTGCAAGTCTTTAAGATGTCCTCACTATTATAGTAAAACAAACCTGACTGTTTAAGTTTGTGTGTATATTTACCTTGGCATCTGCGTCCACTGACCAGCATATATCCTTTTTGGCACTCACAGCGGTATGAGCCCATTGTGTTGATACAGCGTCCTCGCTGGCAGTTAGAAGCTCGCTCACACTCGTTTATATCTAAATAAATAAAAAACAATTAATAGTAATGAATATTTAAAAATGATCTAAATGATTGGAACATTAGCTATAATGTTCATTTAACATCATATAATTATTTAACATCATTTAACAATATTAAATCTTGGAATATTACAAATATTACAGATTATATTGTATAAAGTGATAGTTTCAGACGTCCTGGATGCTGATTGGTCAATACAGTGCTCCAGCTGAGCTGTGCTACAATACACAGTAACAGCTAAGATGCTGTTAAGTGGCACCATGCTAACAATTTAAACAATATGGCACCATGCTATATTGTAAATATAGTAAAAACTAAAAGGGCTGGAGACTATATTCACCATATAGAATAGTCTCTTATAGCATAACTGTATAGATTATTATTGTCTCAGAATGTTGCATTGGTCATCATTAACTGACCTTCACAGTGGCTTCCCTCTTGTGTAGGCTGGTAACCAGAATAACACTGACACCGGAATGATCCCTCAGTGTTGATGCAGTGACCATTAGCACAAAGACGGTTATCCTGACACTCATTAATGTCTGGGGAGACATAACAGATACATAACCACCCCAAATCACATCGCATCCACACCTGCTCAAATCTCTGTCTCTTGTAAGTAAAATGAAAACAAAATCAAAGGAAAAACAAGTTCAGAAGGGCAGTGCTATTTATGACATGATGCATATATGACATGCTGCCATTTAGTTGTGTTGGCTGCGTGCCACTGACCTCTGCAGCCTTTGCTGTCAGCCTCTGGCAGGAAGCCCTCATTACAGAGACACCGATATGATCCTGGCAAGTTCTCACAACGGCCGTTCAGACACACTCCGCGCTTCTGACATTCATTGATGTCTGATAGAGAGACTCAGATTTAGACATCCCTTCTAAAATTACCTTATTGACAAATTCTCTTTCAAACACCCCACATTCATTATCTGTTAAACTAGGATCTACATTGAAACAATTGGGTTGGGTTGTTTAGAGAGCAGGGTGACAGATGTAATCCCAATATATGTGTGTGTTGTCAGACCGTAACACACTCCTCCTTGTGCATGGTATCCTGGTTGGCAGGGTATACACTCATAGGATCCAACCGTATTCTCACACTGTTCCTCAGGACAGGTGCTTGGGTCCAAACATTCATTAATGTCTTCAGAGAGACAGCAAAAACAATAACAGACAATATAACAGTGAGGAGTGAACAAAAACATGTACATGTGCATATATGTTCGTGTCTTTAAGTGGGTGTACTCACCTTCGCAAAGAGGCTGTCTGCGGGATTTGCTTTTGAAGCCTGGCAGACACTCACACTTATAGGAACCTTGCAAATTAGTGCAATGCCCTCCAACTCCACAGATATCAGGCTTTAAACACTCATTTATATCTGAAACATCCATGAAAATTCATGAAAGTGTTAGCTGTCTCTGACCGATCTTAATCCACGGCATTTAAATAGCTGAATAATATTAACAACTCCCCTGGACACTCACCAACACATCTGCGTTTTCCATTTTGCGGCTGGAATCTGAAACCAGTGTGACAGTTGCATCGGTAGGAACCGACAGTGTTAATGCAGACACCTCTGCCGCACGGCTCCCACTCACATTCATCCTCATCTACAGAGAAGAAGTGAGATAATCATTCTTCTGCACAAGTGTGTTAATACACTATGACCTTGTGTAGAAAGTAGCATGTTAGTTACATTAAAAAAGTGCAGCAAAGCTTAATAAGCCAACATGCCATGTGAAGATTATTTTAAAAAAACTTAAATGTTGAACTGGCAAATTATTAAAATAATTGTATTTGACAGACAGCAATTTAAATTTCCTGTCAATGGATTTTTAAAGAATCTTTTTTTTTTGTAATTACAATGATTTTGTGTGCTTTTTCCTATATGAATATTTTAGTGCCCTGAAAATATAAATAAAAATATAAAAATATACAAAATGTACTTACCCACACAACTCTTTCCATGTGCACGTGGCCGGTATCCAGGGTAACAGTGACACGTGAAACCATTGTGTGTGTTCACACACTCTCCGTGACCACATATATTCCTGCCCATTTTGCAGTCATCCACGGCTGTTATACCCAAACACACATAACATTGGCATAAATAAAGAAAACCATAATGTGCATCAACCTATACGAATGCACCAATGCGATCATACATTTGTAAATGACCTAAAAGATAAAAATATTTTACAGTTAACCAACAGTTAACCATCTGTTAATTGTTAAAGCAGGCTTCATGAAACTCACGTGAGACTTGCGTTGGGGTCCGTTCAAAGGAGGAGGTGTCTCTCTCTGGGGGAAATGGCAAAATTGGGGGAGTCGTTGGCTTGGGCCTTATGACTGATCAGAGAATTAAAGATAAAATGACAGGCAGAGGAAATGAGAAGTAAAACATGACACACTTTCAAAATAAGCAGGAAATGATTTACGGCACATTACAGCTGAACCTTACTCCCATTACCTGGGAATCATACCCATGACCTTCATGACATAGCCATGTGCTAAATGTTATGCTACAGAAATACACAGCTTCCTAATTTTCAAATAGTCTCGAAACAAGACAAGTTAGGCAGGCAGGAGAATTGAAAAATTATGTTACTTGGGATTCGAGGACCATGCGTACTCATTGTCGAGGGCTGCGAGGGTGTAGTCGTCAGTATGGGCACTTCCTGTTGACATGATGGCAAAATAAATTCAAAGAACTGTCCAAACTCAACCTGGAGAAATTCTACCTCTAGTATTCAACAGTTAAAAGAACTTCAGATTTCAGTTCTTTCCTGCTTCAGTAGAAAATTATAAGACAGAAAACTGGAATTTTCAATCTTACCGGGTGCCTGAACTCTGAAACACAAACATAAAATGCATAATTAATATATAAATAAAAACAAAAAGTCAATAAGACTTAAAAATGAACTTAAAAGAAGAACATGCCTTGCAATTGGATTATTAAAGTTATACAAATGTTTGTACCGGTCTCAGGTTTGACATTGTGTTCAATGTTGGTCTGGTAGGGATGAATGGACAGGGTGCCTCGATAGGTAAGGATAGACATTCCCTTCCCAGCTGGACAGATCTTTTTAAAGGAAGCTGGTGGGCAACAGAATGGATGAAAGAAAATCATTAGATAGATGTGGAGAGAGACATACACAGTAATTATCCAGAGTCAAGTTATAGATGCATATACACAAAGTGGACACAAACACACTCACCTGTGCCATCCTCTGGGCACCTCTGACAGTTGCTGCCCCAGGCTTTACCCACAGTGCAGCAGCATATCTCCTGGGAAAGTGGTGTTGGAAGAGCGTGCTCACATTTTCCTGATTCGGCAACCATACGGAAACAGAGACCCTGCTCAACAGTTGATGCTATGAGTTAAAAAAAATTAATTTAGTTAATTCAGGTTTTGTGCTGAAAGATTTAATCTGTGTTTCATCTGTACAAATTCTTTATTTATACATTGCAGTTTTGGAGTTCAGTGTTGCCCTGTTGGCTTGCTTATTACGATTTTGTTTATTTTTTTAATATTGCTTTTTAATATAATGATATAATTACAGTCTTAAAGACTATGTCACAATTCTTTCTTTTGACATTTATTCTTGTTATTATGCAATTCTCAGGTATTTCAAATTTCCTTATTGCAAATGCATATTATATTCCTGTTTTATAAAGCAATTTCCATGTAATATGGAAAGGCATGTCTTGTTTAATATGATACCTGTCATTGCATAGTCTCAGAGAAAGTATGTACTGTTTTAGTAGATTGTCTGGATACATGAATTTCTTATAGACCAATGAGATAATTATGAGCCTTTAGATACAATGATTTTTGATGCCCGTCCATTTCTTCAGATGTATTGCA